>CM055113.1:334542-499972 GCA_029204225.1 Diphasiastrum complanatum
GGTACATTTCTTCTATGTCTTCAAGATATCTATGCTCTTTTGTTGTCAATCAATCGATTTTCAATGTACAACAAAAAATGTATATTGTGTATAGTGATACCCAAGAAACTGTAACATAGGTATGGAAACTAACTATAAGTCAACATTTATGGTAACATCGATCAATTATAGGTCGTCTTTCACCATGATCGTTTAGATCCCAGATGGTGGTATGTGATTCAAGTCACCCCTCGAAGTAAAATAATTTTGAAGATAGAGAGGTCGTGAAGGACATGGTGCTGCCAACTGCACCTCATGAACAAGATTGTGATGAGGATTCGATGACACATTTTTGGAGGATGATCATGTGCAAGCTTCACAAGCTAATGATGACATTGAGTGTGATGCATCATCATCGGATGGTTTGACGACACATGACACACCTTCTCGATCTCACTCGTCGTCACCATTGTCATTATCTTTTGAAGATCAGCTTATTAATGATGAAGCTATAGGAGATATTTGGGTAGAATTAGAGATAGACTCATTTGGTTGGCGGATTTGTCACATGATAATGAGGCAAATGATAACGATGAACCACCAAATGAATAAGTGAGTACGTTGTATTTCAATTCATTGTAATATTAATCATATGCTCACAGATGCAATTACACTTTGTTAGTTGACTACTTGACATCGAACAAGAAGTCGATGCATGTGAGTACACAATTTGTGATCATCATTTTTTTGTGATAGATAAATTTATATATTTACTTGTGCATATGGCAACCAATGTTGATATGAAATGGAATTCAATACGTTGATAGGTAACAAATTCCAAAAGTGAGATTCATTTACATTATGTTTTATACCGTGGTTTACTTTTCATCAATCTCGATATCACCCTCGGTTAGCAGAGTGTCCTGAATGCCTCTGGCCACTTGGACCCTCTCTATAAATGTCTCGAAAACAAGTTAAAAACTGCTAGGCTTATACCAATGTCAACCTCGGTATACTCCTGAAATTAGGTTCAATATTTCGATGTATGTTCCGAGGCCCTCTTTATATCCCTCTCTATAAATGACTAAAAAACAAGTTCAAATTTGGTAGGCGTATACCGAGGCCAAACATCAGACCCGAGGCTTGAGCGTTCCGCTGCCCCCGCGACTCATTTTAAAACCTATCTTTCAAAGAAACGCTCAAAATGGCCTTCGTGATCACTCGGCCTCTTGTAGTGGCAATGCACTACGCATAACAAATTCAAGCTCAAAATTCTTCTAGGCTCTACTTGATCTAGAATTTGAGATCATAAGGATATATTCAATTGACTACATAGGCATACACAAAATAATTGAATGTGCAGAAGCGGAAACAATAGATAATTTAGACGAATCAATACGAGAGTAGTATTACATAACAAGATGAATTAGAAAAACATACATTTATCGGTGACATTATTCTGAATGCAATAAGACATTAGATTGAATACAAAAGGTAGCATGTACAAATTAGCAGGAAATTACGATGAACACAATACAATAGCAATGATAACTACATGCCCAAAAGCTAATCTGATTTACAATTGCTACAATGACAAGAAGATAATATGGTAGCTTTACGCTTGCTATCTCTTTATTTAGTGGTACCATTCTCTTTAGAAAGTTGACAATTTTTTGTCGATTTGAGCTGGAGTCGAAACAGTCGACAATTTTGTCGCTTTGAGTTAGAGAGTCGACAATAAATAATTTGTCGATTTGAGTTGGAGTCGAAACTTCAACTCGATGGTTTGATTGTTGAGACTCTCTCGATAGTTTGACTGGCATGACTCCCTCAAAAGTTTGACTTGATAGCTTGACTATCACGTAGATACCTATTTGTAATTCTCATGTATTTCTGCAGATTGTGTGACAATGCGAGTAAATACACAGCAACATGAATGGATCTAGACGTCATGTGCTGCGTTGAACAATATTGACTGCTCCATGAAGTAGGACTGTCATGTTAAAATTTGTCAACAAGAAGAAAAAGCACCAAGTTTGATTTCTACTTCAAGACAACAAAATGCAGTGAGCCACATTACATCTTCATTACTACATCACCAAGATATTTAAGGTTCTATTCAAGCATTTCACAAGAGCTCTACATATGATCAACAAGATGCCAATAACCTTTATTCATGTGCCCACACACATTACATAAGAAAGATTAGAATACTAGCTGATGAAGCAATAGTCTCCTCCTCTCCTACTATCCCTCCACAATACAAAAAATGAAAAGAGCAATGAAAAGAATGCTCTCTCTATTCCAATAATGTAAATGAATCTTCTCCTAAAGTCATGTGGAGTTCTGAGGTTCTGAGCAATTTAAGTTTCTGTTTCCACAACTTTGGAGAAACAAGCACATTTCCAACTATTGTCGAACTTTTTGCAAATGTGTTCTTTGTTTCAAGGCCCTTTCTGTTTAGAGGTGAGTGTCTCTATTCATGGCTGCAACAGATTTTTATATATGGGCAAAGATTTGTGGACTATATTTCTTGGACTAGGATTCTTCGAACATCAAATACTACATCTCCTGATTTAGCCTAGACATGCCAACCTTCACTTGAGGTGAATGCCTTAATTTTTTCTCTTCTAAAGTTGAAATCATTCTTCTTGTAAAGTTATGTGACATTATGAGCAGTTAAAGTTTCTGATTTTGATTCCAATAAAAATAATACCAAGGCCTTGTATGAACTAGATCTAGAACTCCTAACTTTCAAAGCGTTGTTAAATACCATGAAATAGAAGTCAAATATTGAAATCTACTGCTAGAAGAAATTTTTTGTTGTTTATTTTTTAACATTGCAATTGTTGATTTACTCCTACAACAACAAGCTCAACATTCACAGTGGACATCAACATGCAAGCTGGGCAAGAGATGTAGATACTTGTGAATTCGGATCTGGATTATTCTTCCTAAACGACGTGTGAAAGATTATGCAAATGCCATCTTAGGCCAATGTTATAGAATTGTCAAACATTTGCAAATGGCAACTTAGGCCAACATTGCAAATGTCAACTTAGGCAAATGTGATATTGTTCACATTATGGGACTATGGACGTGGAATGTATATCCAAATCCGACGTCCACGTGGAATGTTGGATTTTGACGTCCACATCACATTCGGCGTTCAAATTTCAAATGCAGTGTCCGGGATGCCGGAAACCCGGTATTTTCGGATTCTGATGTGTTTTATAGATGTCGGATTCCGATGACCCTGTTGCGACGTGTTTTGCGATGGCCGCGATGAATGAAAAAAAAATTAAGCTCGCAATTCATGTCACAAATCGCAGCGTGTGTTGTAGTGGTTGCCTACAAAACACATACACCTCCTCCTCCTCCTCTCATCTCTCTCTCTCTCTCTCTCTCTCTCTCTCTCACACACACACACACACACACACACATTAAAAAGCTAACAATCCATTACTACCAAACACTATTATAAATAATTCTAACAATCTATTACAAGAAAAACAATATCTTAAATCATTTTAAATCAATGCAAAATTTAAAATAACACACTCACACTCACACATACACACACTCACACTCACTCACTCTCTCTAAATCTTTATCTCTCTCTCAAATTACAATCTAAGATTCATTTATCATCAAACACTATCTATACAAACAATTAACACTATTTATTTAAACATTTAACATTTAACTCTCTCTCTCTCTCTCTCTCTCTCTCTCTCTCTCTCAACACCATCTATTCATCTATCACACTGAATCCTAAATAAATGCAATAGATTATATATTTATCTATTATCCTAAATTCTAAATCAATGCAAAATGTCAAACACACACATCTCCGCGCTCTCTCTCTCTCTCTCTCTCTCTCTCTCTCTCTCTCTCTCTCTCTCTCTCTCTCTCTCTCTCACACACACACACACACAAACACACACACACACACACACAAATAATAAAACTAACAATCTATTACTACCAAACACTATATCTATATAACTATTACCCTAAATTATAAATCAATGCAAAATTCCAAACACATACACCTCCCCTCCCTCTCTCTCTCTCTCTCTCACACACACACACACACACACACAAATTAAAAATGTAACAATCTATTACTACCAAATACTATCCTAAATAATTCTAACAATCTATTAACAAGGAAAACAATATTTCTTAAATCATTTTAAATCAATGCAAAATTTAGAAAAACACACACATACACACACTCACACTCAGTCACTCTCTCTCAAATTACAATCTAAGATTCATTTACCATCAAACACTATCTATTGAAACAGTTAAGACTTAATACTATATAAAACACTTATCACTATCTATTCAAACACTTAACATTTAACACTATTTATTCAAACATTTATCTTTTCTCCCTTCACTTTCCTTCACAAAAAAAAACAAAACTAATTTTATCTTTTAAAAAAAAAGCAAAACATGAACTCAAAAGCCTCCAAAAGCTTTCAATATTATCAAGCACTAACCTCTAAGCATCAAAAGCATGAACTGATCTTCAAGAATCCCAATAATCGCAATAATTGTTCCAAACTTGCCTTCAATCGATCCAACCTGCACAAAACAAATTGAGGAGAAAGACGCTGGACCGTGCAAATTCGGAAAAAAGAATCAAACGTTGGATTTCGACATCCTCCAAACACGTCGGAATCCGATGTCCGTGTCGGACGTCAGAACCCAGCTGCCGTGGATAGGATGTCAGATTGTTGACATGGACGTCGGATTGTTGACATGGATGTCAGAACTCAGGTGCCATGGACAGGATGTTAGATTGCTAATGTGGACGTCAGAATCCGACGTCCATCGAAATCTTACGTCCATGTCAGATGACGCATCATTTTTTTCTTTTTAAATAATGCCATGCTATATCCACGTCGTCATGTCGGATTCTGACATATTGGTTCCAACGTGCACTTTAAAACTTGCTTGTCGCCACAATTTGCCGATCACCGGACTCCCGGATTTGGAGCTTTTGCCTAGATGTTGAATTCTGATGTGTCGAATTCTGATAGATTATAAAATTTTCAAAAATCCATCGGATGCTCACATCAAAATCCGCGTGATATGTTATTGTGATTGTCCACTTTTGCTTTCCTTGCATTCTGTTATTTGCATTTCTATTCACGCTCTGGTTTCATTTCTCAGAAAATGCAAAAAGTGCAACAAGTGCCCAAAAACATCTGTCTTACAAAATTGGCGTATGCGAAAAATGGGAAATGAAAAATGCAAAAAATTCAACACATGGGCAAAATCGTGTGCACTGCAAATTGACCTAGCCAAAAAAGCCGAAGTGTGAAAAAGCCAAAAAAGCCAAAGGGTTTTTGAAGTTCACCATTTCCATCAGCTCTCTCTTGAACTAAGGAAACCTTCATTTGATCCCCATTGAGACCCTGTGCTACTCAAACAGAGTCTTGTTTAGAGGCTTTGTGAGTGTATCTGCCATCATGTCAGATGATTTAGCATATTGGATCATCAACTCCCTTTTCTGAATCAGATCTCTCATATGGTGATTCTCCAGTGGGTTTGCTTTTGGAGTTAAAAACAAGATCCTCGGTGAGGCGGATTCGCTTTGGCTGTCCATATTCATTATAGTGGCTGAGCCTGTGGTTCAGCTAACTCGTTCAATAGCATTAGAAGCCACACTAGCTCATTTGCATTTTAAGATACAACAACATATTCTACTTTACACGAGGATTGAGCAACCAAGGTCTTCTTCTTGCATACCGAATTTACTATTGCTCCACATAGAACAAAACATCCACCAGAGACAGAATTACTGTCATCTCTGCTACTTGCCCAAGTGGCATCACTATAAGCAAGTAACTCAAAATCAAAATTATTGTTAAAGGTTATGCCATACCTTGTTGTACCTTTAATTTATTGAACGACTCTCTTTGCCATTCTCCAATGTTTCTTGCCAGGATTGTTACCAAATTGGCTGAGTACATAGCCACATCGATGTCAGATATTGTGCAGACCACAAGGTACACGAGGCTACCAATAAGGTTCTGATATGGCATTGTTGCCATTTCAGCCTTCTCTGGATCATCTTTCGGGCAGTCATCCTTGGTCAATCTTGCTCCTGCTTCCATCAAGAGTGCAGTTTTCTTTGCACTCTATCATTTTTTAATCCTTCAGAATCTTCAACGCATATTTCTCGTGTGTTAGGTGGAGAGTGCCTGTGCACCTATCCCTGTCTATCTGTAGTCCCACACATATCTGCCCTTCACCAAGATCTGAAATGTAAAACTCATCAGATATTTGAGTCTTTATTTTCTTAATCAATTTCAGGCAATTCCCTATCATCAAAGAATCATCAACGAATAGTGTCATGAATACAAAATTGTCACCATCTCTGATTGTTTATATATTACAATCAGATAGCAAAGCATGCATTCCAATTGACTTAAGATAAACATCAATTCTACTATGACATGCTCTTGCAGCCTATTTCAATCCATAGATGTATTTAGTCAATCTAAATACAAATTCTGGATGAGCTTCATCTAAAAAGCCTTCTGGATTTGTCATATAAATTTCTTTGTCAATGTTCCCATATAGGAATGCCACTTTGACATCAATCTAGTGAAATTCTAGATTGTACTTCGTAGCATATGCTAAGAGTGTTCTTATGCTGGCCATTTTTGTTGTGGGAGAGAAGGCGACAAAATATCTTGATCTTGATATTGAGTCTACTGCCATAGTTCCAGACAGATCTCTGTGTACCAAGTCAAGTGGTGCCTTCGCTCTGGCCACCTATCCAAGGGTTCCTGGCTTTGTTTTCCTAGAGAACAAATTTGACAAAAATCTTGATGTGGTTGGATTACATTTTACCGTACAAAAATTGGTCTGATCAGAATTCGCAGATATGACAACGAAATCATACAAGTAATTTTGAGACTCAGCGAATTCTCCACGAATTTTGTCAGTGAGGATCTTATGCAAAAAAATGGCTTTTTTCTATTTCTGGAAAGTTATGATCTCCCAATGATGTAAAAGTATTTGCATGTCATGAGGATCCATGTCCAATGACCATGCATGTTCTTATTTTGATGACCATGCTTTTGCATGTATTTGGAAACAAGATTTAATCCGATGCTTGATGATCTTTGCCAAAGTCTAATCTTTTTTTTGAGATTATGGGATTCTCTAAGCTCTAATCTTTTTGCAATCCGAATGATTTATAAATTTCAAGAAACTATGAAACCATTTCTATCCTTTGTATATGTAATTGGTTGAGGGCTAGTTGGTCTTGCATACTATATAATAACCTTTCAAGGGGAGGTCCCCATTATGATCCGTCATCATGTCTTATGATTGAATGCACTTACTTCTTTGATAAGCTTTGTATTTCCTTTCGATATGTTTATGAATATTTTTGTTGACTTGATTTCAAAGACCAATTTCTTTATTAGAAATTTAGAATTCTAGGAGACCTTCTCTTCAGGTTCACAAATTTCAAAGTCCAATCTTCCAGAACTGAAAGTTGCTTATAGTGATAGGCCGACCCATATCGTTACCGAATCAGGTCGAGCGCCATGCTGAACAGTGTAATGATTTTGGTCTTCATATTTTAATGCATTTGAAAATAAGCTGTATAAAATATGTAGCATATCGCAAACAAATAAGTAGCTTGGACTGGTACATGAAGTGTGGGGCAAATCCATGCCATACCAATACTTATACTTGTCATAGAGCAAACAGGTAATGTACGATTCTCGTAACTTCTTGAGCATATCCATGCTTTCCAAGAGTCCGCAAGCTATCTTATCATTTTACTCATCTTAAACCTTAATCGTGTCTTAAAAAAACAGTATAACACAATATCTACATGCATAAAAGATAGAGTTTGTAACCACTCATTCATACTAGGATTAGGGCAAATCCATGCCGTTCCAATCCCTATGAATGTAGAAGCTCTTTGCACAACTCCATGTACTTCTAGCTGCATCCATGCGAACCCCTTCCTCATCACGATCTACAGGATCGCTCCCATCCACTACTCCCCACAGCCCTCTCTCCTTGAGGATCAATTTCATCTTCCTCAAGGACTCGTGAATCGCTCAATGGACTGATTTCGGTTGTCATCTCGACCTTTAGGCAGACTATAATTTGTTCTGCTTTGGCCTCAGTCGCTTTCTCCTTCATATCCCTTCGACGGTACAGATCGCTTTCAGAAATGATTACACTACCTCGTGATGTGGGCCCATAACCTTCGAAAGATCATAATTCTATATGTACCGGAATCAACGATTACATACTAGGTAAATGAAACTATGACACGCAGCAATCAAACAATGAGAGCATTCATGATGGCAAGCTAAATATCTGTACAACACAGAAGACACGAAATGCAGAAATCAAAAGGTACTTGATACATTCCATCCTTGGGTACATATACACTTCAACAGGTGTCAGCCAACAAAATGCACATCTGTGGACTTGTATGCAGTACCAGACCGGATATTTGCACGGCAGTAGGGAAGTTAAGTCAGCTTTTGAATAACCCAGGCATAGCACACTGGAATGCAGGAAAGAGAGTTCTAAAATATTTACAAGGAATAGCTGCACATGGTATAATCTACAGGTTATGCAGTTTCGGACTGGGGAGGAAATGAGGATGACAGGACATCCACATCAGCTTATACATTCATCATGGCCAATGCAATAATCAGCTGGGCAAGTACCAAACATAGATCCGTGACTCTATCCACCACTGAAGCTGAATACATGGCTCTGTGTCATGCTTCAAAGGAACACATGTAGATCAAGAATATTATTAATGAAATAGAGATTAAAGTAGATAGTTTTGTTTTACAAAGTGATAATCAGGGATGCATTTTCTTGTGTAAAAATGGTTGCTTTCATAAGAGAAGCAAACATATAGTGTCTGCAATATCACTATGTTAGATATATGATACAATCTGGAGAATTTAGGCTGAAGTATTGTGCTACTAAAGAAATGATAGCGGATCTCATGACCAAGAGTTTAGGTAAAGCAAAATTTCAGTATTTCAGAGATCTGATGGGAGTAAGAGAAAATTTCTTAGTAGAATGAAGTTGAATTGTGGGAGAGATTGTTGGTAGCAATTCAACTGTTAGGCCGTTATATATTGAATGTCACACCCATGTGAGAAATTGGCGGGTGTGAAAAGAAGGGTACCTGTCATCGGCAATGACATGTAAAGATCTTTGATGATCAGTAGGATATAAGTAGAAGCTATACGAACATGGATGCACTGTTTTTGCACATCTGGCAATAGGATTACCTCTGGTGTCTTTTCAGTAAGGCATGCTGTATGATCACTGTCCTTGCTGTGCTTTATTACTTATGTCAAGTCATGCACAAGAAAGATAATACAGTGCTTCAGGAGTTAGACGACGACACTGATAGCACCTTTATGATAAATGAAAATCAATGCAAGTAGAATATACCCAGCGCCGCTTGGGATCCAAGAAACGTGAATTATCAGTTCATGCATTGTACCCAAAACAGGAAGAGTCTCTTATTTACGTTCACAGTAATTCAACAAGAGCAGAGCGGCTTGAAGACACAATTGAGTTTTAGCGTCCTCGTCGAGCTGCAATAATGTGCCACGATGCAACCCCTTGGCCCTTCCGTGGAAAAAAGCTGTTCTTCTGCACTGGAGGATCTTCTGCCCTGACCGGACTAGTAGTTTCTATGACCGCTGCTAAATCTCAACAATCTGCCTCTTTGTAGAGAACTCAGTTTGTGCTAATACGCGAGATGCTACCTGTTACCCGTACTTGATAAAAATCTACAATTTGTTGAATCTGTCTTCTAGCACATTGCAGCAACGATGACTACTGATCTCTTAGCACTTTGTAAACCGTGACAAGGATCTTCCCAGATTCTATCTGAAACTACTGTTTATCTTTCTCACGATGGCCATTATTTGAAGGATCATGTCTCCAAGAATTTTTCAATAGTGGGGAGAGGTCTGATGCTAACAGCAATCGGTTTCCTATTCTCTTCTTCGAAGGACCGTGCCTCCAGACTCCAAAACGGGACAGGTCTGTTGTTACTAAAGACAGACTCATAACGTGTATGCTAGGGAATGAGTATCAACGAAGAGCGAGGATCCGTTTGTGATCTGCCTGTGATTCTGCTTTTGTTTCTGCAGACTATCTTGCCTTCATTAAACCGCGAGAGACCTGTCACCGTGAGCTCTCTCTCTCTCTCGCTCGCTCGCACTCACAAAAGACATGAAATAGTATCATCGTTTGTGACTGTAGCTCATATGGACTTGTGGTTTTCACATGCACTTGTGATTTCGCTAATGAGGCCTTCACATTAAACAGTGATTGATTTTGATTGTGATTTGATTCTGCTTGTGATCTGCCTATGATTTGTAGTTCAGATCACAGATGCACTTGTGATATGCTTGTGGTTATGTTGTCTCAACGACCATCGACCTGTATCTCAACGTTCTAGCCCGGTCAACGTGCTAGTGACTATTATGCATGTAGCTCAACGACTATCAACCTTTCAACGACAACTAGAACTTTGTGAGCTCTCTCTTGAACATTGTTGATGCCCGAAGATCGTGATCTCTCTCTTGATTCTTGAACACCGTGAGCTCTCTCTTAGACATCGCCGTTGCTTAGACACACTTGTGATTCTGCTTCGTGAGGCCTTCATTAAACAATGAGCAATTATGTCTGATTCTATTCCAGAAGAGAAAGTAAGAGCGACAACATCATCCGGATCGATGTCTCCATTCGGACATGAGTTTGACACATGCTACCTTCAGACGATGAGCTGGACACAAACTTATACCTTCGAACAATAAGATTGACACCTGCTACCTTCACTCGCCACCAGCAAACAGTCCGGGAGAGATTTGTGTGCGGGGAGGAGCGACAATGAAAGCTGCAAACTAAATTAGTATGATTTCCCGAGAAGAATAATTTCACATGGCTCAGAACACTTACCACGCATCACTTCCTACTTATGGCTCATGCAAACCCAAAATAGCCTTTGCTTTTGCTTATGGCTCATGAGTTTTTTTTTGGCTTATGGCTCATGAGTTTTTTAAAACTCAGTTGACCGACCTCAACACATAGTATTTGCAATGCAAGGCCAATAAACCATCGTTGATTTAAAAAAAAAACACATTGATGCATTTATTCATAGGAAAAAGTAGTAAGTACATTGATGAAAAAGATATATACACCCCGAAGGGGAAGTTTAAATGAAAGTAAGCTCAAACAAGAGCGAAGCTTGCAATAAAGTTAAGATTAATCCAGATCTTGGCATTAAAAATAAAAGTGCATAGCTATGATGATGTCACACACACTTATTCTCTTGATCTCTCTCATCTATTTGAATATGCAAATGGTATTTAGTATATTTACACAATGTTAGAGGTGTGCAGATGAAGAAAGTACAAAGTAGATGTGTTGTCTGTAGGAGATCGTGGGTGGCTACTGTTGTTGTCAAGTCTGTTAGCACAATTGCATGGGGTGAGCATGAAAAGGGCCGTGACATCAGCTTTTGCTGAGATGAACGTTGGTGAAGATTTTGCCTTTTCTTTGCCTGTAAGAATTTACTTGTATTTATGCAAACAGTTGTATTTTATTCGTTTGTCTTATTTTATATGTAAATGTACAGACTGTGCGACAACGTGAGTAAAACTGTAGCATGAATGGAGGCAGAGTAAAATGGGACTTAGGAGATAAATCCAACACCCTCGACACCACTAACCCCCCATTTTATTCAACGCCAATTTTTTCCTAAATCACAAAGAATTCCAACCATAAAGGAGCACGGATGCTACATATTGCCAGATTTGGACCAATGTAAAACACATAAAGAAGCAGTCAAACTACTGGATCCACAACCTCTCTGGCGTCATCAACTCTTCTTGCAGAGTAAAACCTCCATGGCACGGTATCTTGAAGCACCCTCCTACATGTGTACCAATCCATATTATTATCCGGTAGCGAGGTGAGAACCATTCTCTGCCACCAAGGTCAAGAACATGATATTTTGGCCCAAGCCCACATGCATCGATACCGGCAACTTAGCTGAAGACATGGTCACTAACTATTGTGTATCCTACCAGAAGCACCATGGCAACCTTGATCGCGACGTAAGATATTGTGCGAATAATTGCGGCCTGGTAGCCTTTCTAGCAGAACTGAAGGGTTTCTGGGATCGAGGACTACCCTCAATAGCCATTGATATCAATAAACCATTGCGCACGCAAGAAGACCAGATCAGCGTAGCAAGGCTTTACTATCGCGCCACTCTTACCTCGGCCCTGCATGTTGATATGGAAAACACAGAATGGGCATGGATTTATAATAATGGTATGCTCCATTATTATAAACTCATGCCCTTCCTGAACAGATTGCGGTGGCAAATGATGGAGGGCATCGGCACAAAGTTTTATCAATCCCACCAGCAACAGGCTTGCCTCCAAGAAGCGCAAAAGATCCAGGAAGAAAAGGCTTCGATTGGTGTGGGACCACCAATCCAATAGGGAGAGGGATAATGTTAGCATGTGTGCTAACACAAAGAAAAATAAAATTCCGTGGCATGTGTTTTGTAAATCCACGTATGAGTGTCTGTTAGTAAACTTCCACCATGGCATGTGTTTTGTAAGCTCGTGAGTAGAAGCTTAAATAATAATAAAATAGCTTAAACTTAGATTTAGAACTTAGACTTAGGTAACTTAAGCTTAGAAATATAGTCTTAAGTTTTCCTAAGATAGGAACTTCGAAGTTCTAAATCCTAAGTTAGAAGTTCTAGAATGGCTAGAAATAAATTAGTCTCATCTTTCATGTCGTTGCTCAGGAAGATGGATTAGATTAAAACCAATACGGGTGAAAACGTAATTGGCTAATTGGAACGTTGTGGAATGATTCTTGATTTCTAGTAAAAAGATATTGCCCGTGTAAGGTTTTGTTGCCTTACAGCGATGCAGTGAGAGTGAAGGATCTCTAGAAGCCATGAAAACAATAGTACAGTGATTCTAGATAGTTCTGAAAATTATGAAATTTCTGAAAATTTCAGCATGAACTCACTTGCAAGAATCTAGAATGAACTCATGGAGAGGATGGGTGAGACCTATATATAGAATTTTTTGGACGGGAATTTTCACCCAGTAATCGCCCTTAGTGCCTATGATTTCTTAGTGAGGTTCGTGAATTTCAAGGCAATGTTCTGAGGTCCATTGTAACTGATTTTTTTGTACAAAATGAGTGAAATTGCCTAACAGTACAAAAATTGGTTTGATCAGAATTCGCGGATATGACAAAGAAATCGTACAAATAATTTTGAGACTCAGTGAATTCTCCACGAATTTTGTCAATGAGGATTTGATGCAAAAAAACTAGTTTTTTTCTATTTCTGGAAAGTTATGATCTTCCAATTATGTAAAAGTATTTGCATGTCATGAGGATCCATGTCCAATGACCATGCATGTTCTTATTTTGATGACAATGCTTTGGTATGTATTTGGAAACAAGATCTAATCCGATGCTTGATGATCTTTGCCAAAGTCTAATTTTTTTTTTCAGATTATGGAATTCTCTAAGTTCTAATCTTTTTGCAATCCACATGATTTCAAGATTTCAAGAAACTATGAAACCATTTCTATCCTCTGTATATGTAATTGGTTGAGGGCCAGTTGGTCTTGCATACTATAAAAGAATCTTTCGAGGGGGAATCCCCATCATGACCCCTCATGTCTTATGATTGAATGCTTTATGATTGAACGGAATTACTATTTTGATAAGCTTTGTATTTTCCTTTCGATATGTTTATGAATATTTTTGTTTACTTGATTTTAAAGACCACTGTTTCTTTATTAGAACTTTAGAATTTTAGGAGACCTTCCCTTCAGGTTCACAAATTTCATAGTCCAATCTTCCCGAACTGAAAGTTGCTTATAGCAATAGGCCGAACCATATCGTTACCGTATCAGGGCGAGTGCCATGCTGAACGTTGTAATGATTTTGGTCTTTATATTTCAATTTAATAAATCATTATGCAATAAAAAATAAGCTGTATAAAATATGTAGCATATCACAAACAAATAAGTAGCTTGGACTGGTACATGAAGTGTGGGGCAAATCCATGCCATACCAATACTTATACTTGTCATAGAGCAAACAAGTAATGTACAATTCTCGTAACTTCTTGAGCATATCCATGCTTTCCAAGAGTCCGCAAGCTATCTTATCATTTTTACTTATCTTAAACCTTAATCGTGTCTTAAAAAAACAATATAACACAATATCTACATGCATAAAAGATAGAGTTCGTAACCACTCATTCATACTAGGATTAGGGCAAATCCATGTCGTTCCAATCCCTATGAATGTAGAAGCACGTTGCACAACTCCATGTACTTCTAAGAACTTTTTTGAAATTAGGTTAACAATCCCTTAATATGCTAAGAATATCATTACCATAATTGAGGGTTACAATAGTACCTACGATAAACAATAAATCTATGCACCTTATTAAAATCATGTCCTCCAAGAAAATGAGACAGTGTCTTGATTGCCATAATCATTGTCTCACCATGTTGATGAAACTTTGAATGGGCAACACTTATCTCCTCGACAAATTACGAAATCATCAAGGAAAATTGTTTCCTGAAATGAAAAAATCCAAAGTTAGCTCCAGTATATAATCTGACATAACGAATCTACTGGTACATAATAAGATACAAAACTTACGCATCCGGCTTTGTCTTCCATGATTATTGTCTCTCCATCAATATTATGTCCACCTTTTGATATCAATATAGTTGGTGAATAGACAGTTGGTTTTGGAATACCAAGATGACTTTGAATTCTGAGAAACTCCTCTTCAGAAGGCAGATCATATTCTTTATTGCACGTTTCCTCCACAACCATTTTTAGGCAATCTTTTTCTGAATAAAGCTCATCATTATGTACATTGTCAACACCAGGGAGAAGATCATCAACATCAAAATCAATTATATCTAAAAATTCATCAAGCTTTTTGCTCAAAATGCAAAGAGTCTCAGCTTCAGTGAAATAAAAAAGATCTGATATATCCGATAATGTCGAAAAAGAATTATTATCTATATTATAAGTAGGCAATGTGATAAGAGAATTATGAGAAGGAAAAAGGGTGTTGGGAGCTCTAGGGCCAACAAACGATGTCCTATTTCGTGTAGGATCAAAATCTATACAATCATCTAGACTAATGCTTGTATCAATAAAAAAAAGTTTCTATATCTACAATCTTCGACTTTTCAGACTTTGTACCACTAGAAAAAGCAGCTTCAGAAGTGGAAGGGCTAGCTTCCAAATCGTCAAAAATATTTAACAAAAGAAAAAAACAAATGCAGATTGAAACTCAACAAATCTACATTTTTTATTGCAAATTGGGCAATCATCTACAAACTTGAAATCATTATGGAACTTGGTGAACATTCTATCAAGCTTAGCTTTATAGTTATGCTTGTCGAGTGCCACCATGTCCTTATTCTAAAATCTGAATAAGGGAGTACTGAGTAGAGACTTAAGTTTAAAATAAATCTCATAAAATGCTTCCACACTAGGACCCTCAGTAATAGAAGGAAAAATTTAAAAAAAGGAGAAAAAGGAGATTTGAAATACTCTAAATTATCACTAATACCAAATTCATGAGAAAAAGAAAGCAGACTAGAATCGAAATTAGATATTTTAAACATAAAATACAGGAAAAAGATTTCAAATATCGCTCTCAGGTGCAAAATGCTGGTCAGACAAGAACCTCAAGGCAATGTGCGCTCAAAAGAGATATCAGAAAATAGGGTATCAGATCCGAAAACAAGTACAAAGATCAGAAAAGAAAGGAGACGTAAGACACGCTTGAAAGCGATACCGAACCAGACAGTATCGGTTCCAGGTGCAAGTATGTCAACAGAACGTAAATAGAGGCAAATGTGCCCTTGAAATCGATATTCAGCTCAGAAATCAGGAAATTTGCATAAAAATCCATGCCGAAAATGACGTATTATAGAAAAAATTGCATGTGTCGAGGAGTTTCGAAATTCCGAAAGGACACATGTCGACACAGGATTCATCAAAAATATTTTGCCGTACAAGGAATGATTGATCTGACATTTATCACGTGCAGAATGACACGTGTCACAATATGATTAGTGCACGTGTCCTACACCCACGTGGCCTCATACATAACGAGCCATAATTGGCAGTATGGACATAACACATGGACCAGTTACATGCTGCCACATGTCAGCAGCCGTTTTCTTCACACGTGCGAACATTTTCTATATACTTTGCCTCTGAATTTTTATTTTTTTCTCGTAATTTTTTTGTTTTTCACTCCCAATATCGCTCTCAAGCGCGCTCTCTGTCCGCAATCACTCCACCTTCTCATCCGCGCTCGGCACCGATACCACTGTATTTCCAATATCGCTTTCGAGCGTGGTTTAGGGTTCTTCTGATATTCTCTTTTTATCTTGCGCTCGAAACCGATATTTAGTTCTGGCATCGATCTCAAGTGCCTTCTTATCACAATTTTTTTTGTTTTCATTCTCTGCGCTTGGGTTCGATAATCAGCTTATAGACTATTTTTTTTCAAATTTATTTATTTTTATTCTGAGAATGATGGCTAGGACAAAATCCAATTCTCATTTCATAACCTTTGTACAGCCATTCCATGCCCATGTTCCCCCTGGTATTGGCCGTAGATGTGGCAGAAAGCAAGGTTGGCTGAGGGAGACAAGAAAACTTAAGAGATCAACTGGATTGTTGATCCCTACAACTCCTTTCGGCCGATCTGTGAGAAATGTCACTTGGGCTAGATATTTGTTTTGTCGTGATAGCCATGCAGGCCTTTACACGGTGTTGCTGAAGATTTTCTATCCCAGTTTTTTGAGGATTCTCGTCTTTTGGCCGTGCATGGTAAGCGTATCACCATCATGTCAAAAGTATTTTTCTGATCTCTGAATCAGATGCTGGAGAATCTGATTTAGACCGAGAATCACCCTCTGCTCCTCATGTTATTCGTCCAGCTCCTCAGAAGGTTTCTTCACCAAAAGTGAAGATTATCCAAGAGTGTTGGAATTAAGCAATTTTCACATGGTTTTTGATTTATTTTGACATCTATGTGGATCCACACAGAGGAGCTGTCCACATGAGTGAAATGACACTTGAAATATTGAGATCCATTATGATTAGCTTTCATTTGAGTCTAATATGACATCTCCTAAATTATAGGAGTTAGGTCCTAGATTGTAAGAATCTAGAAGGTCCACACAAACCACCAATGGATGATGTGGCAAACCTGATAGATCTTATCCAAACTGGATATGGATGAGTACAATGAGCTGTCCCACATGTGTTGGATGTAGCTTAGAGAGAGAGTATTGTGATTTTGTACTTGATCCATGATGGATCCATTATTGAGCTAATGATGATAAATCTTGGTTTGTGAGGCAATCTTTGTGTTTTGACTCTCTTAAGCTCTTTCTTTGTGGATGAATGCTTAGTAAATGATAAGTAAACTATTTCTCTGTTATCAGGCCATACAGTAGCTATAATTCACACGTGTGAAGCCATGGATCACCTTTTTTTATTGTTTTTGCTTGGAATCACAAAGATTGTCAAGTAGAAGCTAGATTTGGAAGCAATCTTGATATAGATCAAGATCCCAAGCTACCAATCACTCTTTGTGGTCATTTGTAGATCATTTTCAGTCCTTAAACTCTGAAGTTTGACATGGTATCAGAGCCAAGTCAAAGAGCTTAGTTGATGATCCAAAGCAAGGAAGGCTTTTTAAGCTTGATGCTAATGTTTTTCTTGGAAGTGTGAACATGGTGAAGGACGAGCTCAATCAAGTGGAGCTCTGGCATAAGAGGTTGGGCCACCCCAACTTCAAATCTATGGAGATGCTATGCACCAAGGATCTTGCTCTTGGCCTTCCAAAGACACTCTCAAAGTGTGGAAAAAGTTGTCAAGCTTGTAGTCCTCAAAGGCACACAAGCTACCATTTGATATCTCTTCCACTAGATCTACAAAAACATTAGATCTTATTCATAGTGATGTGCACTCTTTTTCTCAAGAATCTAATGGAGGTTCGTCTATGTATGTATCTTTTATTGATGATTACTCTAGATACACTTGGATTGAACTTTTGGATTCCAAAAGTAAAGTGTTTGAAGCTTTTGTTAAGTTCAAAACTCTAGCTGAAAATCAACTTGATGCTAGAATTAAAGTATTGAGAAGTGATAATGGTGGAGAGTATATCTCCACCAAGATGATAGAGTTTTGTAAATTCAATGGCATTAAGAGAGAACTTACATGTACTTATAGTCCTCAACAAAATCGTATAGCCGAGAGCATGAATAGATCACTATGTGAGTGTGCTAAGGCTTTAAGGTTAGATGCATCTCTACCTAAGTCCTATTGGGGAGAGGCTATTATTTGTGCAACTTATTTGTATAATAGATTGCCATGTAAGCCCATTGGAGGCATAACATCTTATGAGGCTCTATTTTGTAAGAAGCCTAATCTTAAAGATCTAAGAATTTTCAGATCTACTTGCTATGTTTTTCAAGCATTAGATACAAGAAAAAAGGATGATCCTACTTCTATTAAATGGATCTTTGTTGGTTATGCTGAAAATAGCAAGGGATATAGAGTCGATAATCCAATCACTAAGAAGATTTTAGTGAGTAGAGATGTTACTTTTGATGAAGGTAACTACTACAAGTTGAATGAGAAAGCTTCTAATCCATCTTATGTCAAGGATCTTGTAAGGTTTGAGGAGGAGCCTACATGTGATCAAGATCTTGAAGATCCATCTCAAGATCTGAGGACTCCAAGGAGATCTACAAGAAGGAAGGCCGAGCCCTCGAGGCTCACCTATGTTGACAAAGGTGAACAAAGGGAATATCTACATTCACTTACCTCTTATACTTTTCTAACTTCTATGTTTGATGAGCCAACTTGCTTTGAAGAAGCTATGGAGTCACAAGAATGGAGCAATGCCATGAAAAAAGAGTATTATGCTCTTATGGAGAATCATACATGGAAGCTTGTGGATCTTCCTCAAGGAAGAAAGCCACTTGAGTGCAAATGGATCTATAGATTGAAGTGCAATCAAGATGGGAGCATCAACAAACACAAGGCAAGGCTAGTGGCAAAGGGGTTCTTGCAAACCAAGGGAATAGATTTTGATGAAACTTTTGCTCCTGTTGCTAAGCCAGTTTCCATAAGGTTGATTATTTCTCTTGTAACTACTTTCAATTGGCCTGTATTTCAACTTGATGTGACTAATGCTTTTCTCAATGGATATTTGGAAGAGGATATTTTCATGAGGCAACCCGAGGGCTTCATCAAAGAAGATCAAGAGGAAAAAGTGTGTTTGTTGCTAAGAAGCCTTTATGGGCTTAAGCAAGCACTAGAGCTTGGTACTCTAGGTTGAATACCTTCTTGAACTCTATTAAGTTTGTTGTAAGTGTTTATGATCCTTCTTTGTACTTAAGATTTAATGTTGGTAAAATCATCATTCTCATTTTGTATGTTGATGACATTATCCTTGGTGGAAATGATCTTGATGGTATACAAGAAGTGAAAGTAGCATTGTTTAAGGAGTTTAAGATGGTGGATCTTGGTAATCTTCATTTCATATTAGGAATAGAAGTCTCGAGAGGCAAGGATTAGAGTTTTATTTGTGAATCCAAATATGCTTCTTCTATCTTAGAAAAGTTTTAAATCAAAGATTGTAAAGGAGTAGAAACTCCTATGGAGCAAAATGTAAAAGTTTCCAAAAGTGATGATGAAGCATCCTTTGAGGACATCACACTATATAGGAGACTTGTAGGCTCCTTGATCTATCTTATTATAACTAGACTTGATCTAAGTTATAGTGTAGGCAAACTAAGCCAATCTATGCAAAATCCATTGGTTTGTCATTGGAAAAATGCAAAAAGGGTGTTGAGGTACATCTCGGCCACCAAGAACTTTGGCATTTTAAATGATGGATCTAATCTTGCCTTAAGGGCATATTCAAATGATGATTTTGCGGGTAATAAGGTGGATAGGAGATCCACAAGTGCTTTTGTCACCTTCCTTAGCAATGACATAGTGTCTTGGCTTTCCAAAAAGCAAGATATATATACTATTTCTCTATCGTCAACCGAATTGGAATACAAGGCACTAACATCCACAACAAAGGAGATCCTATGGTTGAAGAGGCTTTTGGTGGAATTGCAAGTCATGGAGGCCGAGGAGCAGCCAACAATATTTTGTGACAACCAATCAAATCAAGCATTAGCAACCAATCCCGCATTTCATGCAAGGAGCAAGCACATAGAGATTGCTCACCATTTTGTGAGGAAAAAGGTTCAAGCAAAGGAGATCAAGCTACATAATCTTTCTTCTTCAGATTGCCTTGCTGAGCTACTCACTAAAGCCTTGCCAAAGGCTTCATTTATCAAGCTAAGATCAGCCTTAGGAGTTGTAGATAGATGTACTATAGTTGTATCATGTAAAAATTGAGGATGAGTGTTAGAAATAAGCAATTTTTACATGGTTTTTGATTTATTTTGACATCTATGTGGATCCACATGTGCAAGGACCTGCATTTTGATTAGCTTTCATTTGAGTCTAATATGACATCTCCTAAATTATAGGAGTTAGGTCCTAGATTGTAGGAATCTAGAAGGTCAACACAAACCACCAATGGATGATGTGGCAAACTTGATAGATCTTATCCAATCTGGATATGGATGAGTACAATGAGCTGTCCCACACGTGCTGGATGCAGCTTAGAGAGAGAGTATTGTGATTTTGTACTTGATCCATGATGGATCCATTATTGAGCTAATGATGATAAATCTTGGTTTGTGAAGCAATCTTTGTGTTTTGACACTCTTAAGCACTTTCTTTGTGGATGAATGCTTAGTAAATGATATGTAAACTATTTCTATGTTGTCAGGCCGTATAGTAGCTGTACTTCACACGTGTGAATCCGTGGATCATCTTTTATTATTGTTCTTGCTTGGAATCACAAAGATTGTCAAGTAGAAGCTAGATTTGGAAGCTAGTCTTCATATAGATCAAGATCCCATGCTACCAATCACTCTTTGTGATCATTTGTAGATGAATTTCAGTCCTTAAACTCTGAAATTTGACAAAGAGGAGCTCGACAAAATAACCGAAAAATCTATAAATATTGTGTCTACTTCTCTTTCTGCTCTTGTACATAATCTTTTTGTCAGAATTCCATATGATTCCATGCAAGTTTATTTTGATTCCGAGCATTATAACCAATACGAGGCTTACTTAGCTAATAAAATTGATCTTCTTGGCAATTATTTTGATTTCTTTCTTCCAGATTCAAATATAAACTATAGATTAGGTCCCAAATTTTGTGTCGAGCTGAAAGAAAAAGCATCAAAGATTACAGATGTTATGATAGAAGCCGAAGGAAACTTTTTGCAACATAGTATTAGTTCTGATTCTCATGGTGTAGTTTTTGTTGTTAGTCCATTTTTTATGGGAGCGGTGAAGGCAAAAGACGCCAATTTTGAAAGGGCTGTATATTTCATCGAATGCAGTCCAATGGCAAAGAGAATCAGTAAGGATTTCTCGATTGTTTTTATTGCTTTAATTTGGATTGTTGCAGTCAGCATTGCTTTCGTAAGTAAGGATTGTTTTGATTTTTATTTTGATTGTTGCAGTCAGCATTGGAACCTGAACATTCTTTCTGTAAAAATGAATGAGGGAGTATCAAATTTTCTATGTGTATAAGTAAACTCAGCTGCTAATACACATACATAGAGAAGTTGATTTTTTACTTCATGATGTCATTCGAGAAATACCTACAACGACAACCTCAATTGGAGGGATAACCATTAAATCTCTCGAGGCATATTCAATTTATCTCTGATAGGCATGTATTTTTTTTTGGTTTAAATCTATCATCATAGTATAAATAAATTTTTTGTCGTAATATTACTAAATGCAGTGTATACAATAAAGAGACACTTTTAGTTGTGCATGGTTCGTCTTGTACAATACAAAGCTCTTTTTTGAGTGATATAATTTACAAGTGGATGTAGATGTTGAAAATGTAATATTTTGTTCATTTGTAGTTTCTTTCATTCTGATTCATATTTCTTTACTATCATTGTTTGTAATTTGCTGATTCACGTGTTTTGTGATGATAGTTCACTCTTGAGTTGTATACTCCCGACGATGTATATAGATTTCGGCAAGAGTTGATCAGAATCTATGTACAGAACAGTGTAAGCATTACACCTAAAATCGAGGGCCCTAAAAAGCAATTTGCTCCTGCCTTAATAGCCTTTTAGGTTGCTCAGGATGCAGATATTAAGAGTTTCTATCGACTCAAGCAAACACCTAGAGGTTGGTACTTTAAGTTGCATATCTATCTCAACTCCCTTGGACGATTCAAGACTCAATCCATATTGGTAATAGTTGGATTATACCGATTTTCAACAATTATTAATTTTTGGTGCAGATCAGACACTCAGATCTTGAAATCTTAGAGAAACAGTCCTAAAAAGTGCTCGATTTTAGCAAAAATCTTCAATTTTTGACAACCGGCTCAAAACTAACCCTCACAGTCTCAGAGAAGTTTCATCACTTCTTGATTCAACTAGTGTGATGGGGGCGATAGTTAATTCCAAACCTTGATGAAAAAAAAAAAATTCATTTTTTATACCATCTCCATCAACTCAACCTTCATCCTTTTTCATATCATTACATGCATCTATCTTTCCCTCCATCAGTATCCTTAGATAACAACCATCTAGTACCATTTTTTTGCACACCTCTCTCCTGTCCTTTTGATTGTCCTTGGTTTCTTAATCTCTCAATCTTTGGTCTACTTCTTTTCTTCTCTTGTTCACTTCAAAAAAAAAAAAAAAAACAAGTGGGACACCATAGTTGTAAAACCCTTGAAGCAATTACATACATCACAATAATACTGCATTCCAGCCATGACTACCGAGTTTGTGAGATTAGTTGCATTTCAGATGTGTCCTGATGATACAGTTCAACAATACACCAGACGAATGTTTGATCTGGTAAAAGGTATTGATCTACTAAGCCCAGAGACCATAATGCAAAACTACTATATCGGATTACACGACAAGATCAAATCTGGTATGAAGAAGTTTGCATCCTACGCTTCATTGCTACAAATCTATCAAGATGTTGTCATTATGGAGAATTTTATCTTGAAGAAGAGAGTAGATCACTCCTATCCAAACGCAGAAATATCGGATGGGGAATCAGGAAAGTCTGAAAAGTTCATGGTAGTCAAGCAGACAAGGGCAGAAGGCTACGAATGATCAGGGAGTGCAAGAGAGTCAAATGGATCGAGTGCAGCAGAAGATCAAGAACCTTGCATTTCAAGCTGTCAGCAAGATTATGCTCGAGCAATTCAGTTTATAGATAAGGGCAAATGTAAATACTGCTTCGGTGGTCATCCAAGTACAAGATGTCCAATCAAGAATCCGCACTTCTTACAAAGGCAAAATGCAAAGCAGCAAATTCGACGGCAAGATCCAGAGGTTCAAAGGTCACAAGCAGAATCAAGCCAACAAGGAGCTCACCATAGGGATGGATGTCAAATTGATCCATCTAAATCGTGAGTTTCTTCAACAACCAATGGCAAGGTGGAAGTGTTGGTCATATCATCTTGCATGTCACCGAATTCAATGGAGGACCATAATAGCCTACTAGTCTATTTTGTGGAAGATCCTAAGGGACATCTGTTATCGGTGTATGCCTATCAACTTCGAGGCGATGGCATACGACACTCAGTAAGGTGCTGTGGATGTGGAGGAAAACATCGTCGAGCTGAATGTCCACATCAAGGCGATGCATCAACATTTGAGCTCGGATGTTCACAATGCGGAGTTAACCATCCATGCCGAGATTGTCCATTGCGCAATCCACAATTAGCAAGGAGGCATTTGGCCTATGTAGACTGACATGCACCTGTGGTGACTCCTCAACTCTCGATAGAATGCACTATAAAAGAAAAATCCTAGTGGCACCGGGTTATGAAACGAGTGAGGAAGAGGACAATCTGACAAAAGTCCCAAAGTACATAGAGGTACCCTCAAGCAGACAAGCAACATCAACATCACAGAAGACAGAGTTGGTAGAGTCAATCAAGCCAAGGATAATTGAGGAAGTCAAAAAATTGGCAACCGAGGAAATTCGGCAGGTTCTATGAGGACTCTTGGCGCACTCAATGCCCAGATTTATTAGTGATGAATTGCAACGGGAGCCTGTGTCAACGGAACGACGTGAAGGCAATTCAGCACAAGATCCAAGAAAAATTGCAATCTTGCAGCCTTCAGATGGGAAGTGCACTGACAAGGGAAAGACTAAGGTTGATGATTGTCCCTCAACGAGCAAGTTTCAACTAAGGTCCGATTGTTCCACAATGCAACAGAACCCCAAACCAACGCTAAATCCGAGTGTAACAATACTTCATAGGCCAAATCTAGGGAATCCAATCCCAAAAAGGCCAATTATACAACAAGAACTAGTGCCTACAATGACAACACCTTGTCCTCAATTTGTAAGATTGACTGCTGAGGAAAGTCTTTAGCTTCAAGCATACTACGAATACCTAGATAGACAAAGTAGTCAAGCGAGCATGTCTTATCTACATTACGACTTGTTCGCAGGTAGTACAGGGAAATCGTGCTCTGTGAGGACGAATTCTTAGGCTGGATGGTGAATTCTAACAGAGAGGTTTGACTGGCAGATAGGGAACACAGAGAAAAATGTGATGTTCTGACAGTAAACGGGCAAAATCTGTGAGATAGAATTCGCGGAGCTACTGAAGGACTGATCTTAATGAGATCTAGCCTCACTGAAGTCGACGTATTTTAGGACAAAGATTTTGATGAGAAATAAAGGATTTTGATAGTATATCAGGCTGTTTTCTCAAAATCAGACTATGGTCAGAATTCATGGAGGTGATAAAATGAAAGATCAGGGTCTGTTAGGGCTACAGATAGACTGGCAAATTCTGATATACCTTTTTGGTTGTGAAAAAGGTCACTTGGGTCACTTCTTTTGAAGAAAATGCCCAAGTTGACTCTTTTATTGCTTCTCCCCGGTTTGAGAAGTTGCTCCGCAACTCGTGTAGGACCTGGAGAGACGACACGTGCTGTTTGTTGGTAGATAGAGATAAGCACACAAGCAAACATACAACATGGAAGCAAAAAACAAAAGAAAAAGGAGAAGAAGCTAGGTAAAAAAATACTTAAAAAGCGGCAACGGCGCCAATGTTGGAAGTATTTCTTCAGGATAAAACAAGGCGACGCACCTTTTGCAACATTCCCTAACTCAAAACAGCTCTTCCTTGGTACAATTTTTGTGACAATGAACTGTAAGGCTTAAGATTATTGTAGGTGCTACTGGTATGTGTGCTGGCCCTATGGGCCTCCCGAATGTCTTCTGGACTATGGACTGATACAACCTCATTAAAAAACAAGCCCTCGAGGATGCTCGGAAATGATTTATTCTTGACGACAATGAGCGCCATATTGCTTTGCAGGTGCCTATGGTTGTGAGATAGCAGTAGCCAGGTTTGTATAAAGTGGTGGCGGCGGTTAACTGGTTCTCAGTGACTTTATGATTTATGACACCATCCTAAAGATCGTTCATAACTCCATTGGTCCACTAATGTGTTCCAATTATTTTGTCTCAGGAACTATGACAGAACGGCAATCATACTTGGTCACATCGAGGAACTTAACCTGCCATTGGAAGACTATGAGTCTGAGAAGCCACTGATATGGTTCGATTACAGAGATTTTGATCTTGTTGGTATTAATATCGCTCTTTGTCGTCTGCATTTAAAGTCAGCTTTATTATATATAGTGAGTTGTACAGCTAGGTCACTCTATCAAGCGCATTGCTCTCCAAATGTTTGAAGAAGGCTTTTTTTATTTTAACATGCGTTTAATCTCACATATGTGAGAAACAAAACTGATACTTTATAGTTCCCTGGTGTACATTGGTGAATGCAGTGGGAGAAATATGGTAAAACAGACTTTTTTAGGATACTTAGGCAGATGAGTCGGGAAACTTCTTCTACCAGTTTTGTAGAAGCTACAATTCTTCATAAGAAGACTAGTGGTCAAGGTACAAAAAGGTTGGAGATTTCAAGGCACATACATGTTATTATGCGTAGTGACAAATATTCAAAATTTCCTTCTGCCTTGTTTTCAAAAGATAATTTCCAATTTATCTCCTTAACAATGTGCTGAAAATTCATATGTTTTTCTAGCTACATCCAACAAAGCAGTAGTAGTACAAGAAGAACACAAACACGCTTATAGAGGCCTATTTGGACGGGTAGAAGATGTTGAGAATGATGTTCCAGCCACAAAAAAACTCAAGTTCTCCGATCTACACGAGCTTGTAAATATTTTCTTGGAAAAGCTGGAGATGGTGAGAATTTGACTAATCCCTTCTAGCCTAAAAGTATTGATGCCTAAGACATTAGCCACTTCAATCCATCCTCTTTAAACTGTAATCATGTTTCTAGGCTAGATATGTCTAATCAAATTGATTTCTTATTATTCAAGAAAAATCCAATATGATTGCTTTCAAATGAAAATGTTGCAGGAAAAGTAAGTTCTACTTTATGATAGCTCTCAACATCAATAGGGTCCGAAGCACTAGGACCTTACATTCAATAGACCATACAAAACATTATCTATATAAATTGAATGTACTACATGCCTACTTTGAAAATTTTGGATTTTCTTTAGAAGCTTAGCATATCAGACCTTGTTATCAAATAGTTATGTTTGTGTTTTTTTGCTTCGATTCTAGGTAATTGTAAAAAAATGGTGAAAATTACTGAGCATGGTGATTCCATAAGGTTTAAGGAGTAATATTTAGCACTTAGTATGGATGACTCCTATTGTGCATGTATGCTAGCTAATTAGAGAGAGAGAGAGAGAGAGAAAGAGAGAGAGAGAGAGAGAGAGAGAGAGAGAGAGAGAGAGAGAGAGAGAGAGAGAGAGAGAGAGAGAGAGAGAGAGAGAGAGAGAGAGAGAGAGAGAGAGAGAGAGAGAGATATTCAAATTTTACTGATCTATATCTTTCACTGAGAGGGAGGTGTGAATCAGATTCTCATTTTGGTCCCATCTGGAAGATGGTGGAGACAAGAAAAAATGAGAGTGGAATAGGGAACTACTCACAGGGGTCTCAAGTTCCTAGGAAAGATAAGAAGATAGTAGAATAGTTCTCTATCCGAGGTGGTTTACTATTTCGGAATGGGAAAATTTGTGTACCAGCAGATGATGATTAAAGAAGAGGATTCTTTATGAGTGTCATGACGTTCCCTGTGCAAGTCATCCGGGTGTACACAGGACTTTGGACTTGGTCAAAAGAGAGTTTTATTGGCCAAAACTCAAGCCATTTGTCGAGTCTTATGTGGTTAAATGTAGACCTTGTCAGTTAGCCAAAGCTGAACGCTTGAAGACTAGAGGGTTGTTACATCCCCTAAATATCCCTTAGAAACGATTGAAAAGTATATCTTTGGATTTTGTGGTTGGACTTCCAAAGACCCAATGCTAAAATAATTCTATTTGGGCTGTGGATGGAATTGGAGATATTGCACTCGCCGAACTTATTTTTTGTCGGTTTCTTGTTGTGTATTTTGGAAGGCTAAATGTATGCCTACTTCATAGGTAGGCTTTAAAATCAGAATATTGTGATTCAGGTGATGTTTTTTAGGTATGGGAATGTGCATACTCTGATTTGCTACAAAGCTACAATACCATTTTTACATGTTGCGTCAATGGTAAACATCTTCAAAATTTTCTCCAACTACCATAGTTATTGGAGTGCTCATGACAACATACAAATGATTTTGTTCTTACATCCCGCAACTCTTCTCTTCCCTTGTCCATCATATCTTGTTGATGAATCCTTATTAGCTCTTGAAATTTCACAGATTTGCCAAACTCTTTCTCAATTGTCGCGTCACTGGCCTGGGGTCGATGTCAGCAAGGTCGCCTTGGCACATTATCCTCATCCATTTCTTCCTCACAACAGATCGTATTACATAACCGAATAGTACTCCCTTCCGGACTTATGAACCCCAAATTGTAATCATGAATTCAGAAAATAAAATTCTCTAACCCTCATAAAAGTCCCAATCATAAAGATCAAATACAAATCTTTCCCAAAATGAACAAATCTCGGTCTCAAAAGAATAACCACTAATATACTTCCCCAAAACTCAATGATGTGTTACTCATACGTGAGTTACATCACTAACCACAAAAAGTCATCGTGCTTGATGTTGTTTAGCTATCCAGTTTTGCCAATAAGCATACCCACAGTGTTCTTCCAACTTCTCCAAAACATGTAATCACTCTCATAGCATCTCATCCAGCCATATTTTTTTGCCTCCATCAGAAGAGAAAGAGCCATCGTCGAAATCCATTGCACTGGAAGACACAAAATCTGTATCTGAATCCGACTTTGACGAATCACTTCGCCTACAATGTTTACGATGGCGACGGTACTTCTTTCGTGTCTCCTCTTCCTCTAGCTACCGAGCTACTTCAACAATGTGTTCCAATCCCTAACCATGCAATCATGCGGTTTCCCTCCTGAGAACTTTATGTAACCCATGACGAAAGTCTTTGACGCGTTTTGGATCTGTCAGTGGTTCTTGAAGCCTTTTCTCAAGTACTTTTAATTGCTAGACGTAAGCCACTACATCCTCCTTCCTCTTCTGCTTAATCGCCTGAAGCTTATCTAAAATTTCTTCATTCTCATGCTCCTTTCGATACCGCTTCAGAAAAGCTCTTCTCAAATCCTCCCAAACCTGAAATTCTTGTAATACATATTGTGACTACCACTGTAATATGTTCCCTTTCAACGTGGAAATAATCCCAACTTCCAAATATCCTCCGTTTCGTGACTCACCTGACATACAGCCAGGAACTGATGGATATGCATATACGGGTCGTCATGTTTTTTCCCTTTGAAACATTGGAATGTCGTTGCATGCGTGTGTCCAATTGATACCTCCCACTAGTACAGCATCCATTCTGCGAAGTACCGTAGTACGACTCCCCCTCCCAAAGACATTGATAACAAATCCTCGCTTACCAATGGTAACTCCACCCACAACTGAAATTTATTATAATCCAGATTCCTAACACAACTTGAACCAGACGGCAACAGAACCAAAAAGGTGTGTTGCTACTATTCTACAAAGATATCATAGGCATAATCATTGAGGGACCCATCCATTAGGATTCTATGTACTCCTCCATGTAGTTTTTCTCATCTCATTATGTAAAATTGGTATAAGTGATAGTGAAGCATCCAACTTGAACACTAATATTCTCTATATCAATTATGAAATCTTTCTATCTATCATATATAAGATTTTAAAGGAAAGATACATTCTTAAAAAAGAGTTAATTCTTGAAATAGACCAAAGTTATATTGTAAAACTAGCAAGCATAGTTGAAGAGGGAGTGTGAAGAATTGTCAACTATTTTCTTGACTAGTTTAGGCCTAATGGAGGCCAAACTTGTATAGATGGCGCATCAAAATTTTCACATGTGAATGTCATTAAAATAGTAATGTCTACTACTTTTAGATAGTCCTAGAAGTGGTAGAGGTTAAGTCCCACGAAATGACCTTTATTTGATGTAATTTGGCCACATGGACCAAATTTGGTAGTGTAGTGTTCATATTTCTATTTTAGGACTATATGACTCCAAAGAGAGGAAAGAGAGTCATATCGCATGCCTAAAATAGGCTGAAGTTTGGATTAGGTTGAGTGGTTGAGCATTGTATTGGAGATCATTCTGATCCAATAGGTTTGTTTTATACTCTCCATCTTGTCTCCACAATCGGAGGAGTACCACGACCTTCATCTTCGGCTTGATAATCAACTTGTGGTGGTGGAATTGCTTCGTCCACATTGAGATGCTTGGATAGTTCATCAATATATTTTTCATCATCGCCAAACCTATGAATCTCATCGAGTATGATCATGACTTATGTGCATCCATTATCCAAGTAGCTCATGGCATCTATAGCCCTTCGTTTGCTGATTATATCATGTGGAAATACACTTCAAAGCTGTCACCTACATTTTGCTCCTTTCACTCTTAGGCAGATGAAAATAAACTCAGCATCCAAATACATGCAAACCATCCATCTTAGGCTTCTTACTACTGAATGCCTCATCTATTGTGTGATTAGGGCTAAAAAGCATGGTTTGGTGGTACTAAAAAAGAACCCATTTTTCATTGTACCTTTTGGTAGTACATTTCACTTTGGGAGACTTGGGAGGGAGATTGATAGATGCTACCCACGAGTTAATGCAATGAAGGCGTCCCTAGTAATGATGGGCCTACCCTCTTGGAGTATTGGGGGTAAGTGGTGGGCCTATTCTCTCTCCTCCAATAAAAAGGTAGTGTATTTCTACCCAAGTCCGCAATGTCCATGTGTGCCAACATTTCCCTAGCAGCTTCAAAAATTGTGCAATTCTTCCTCTCAGCTATACTTTTTGTTTTTAGGCCTATTAACTATGCAAATTGTTACTTGATTCCATGCTCCTGGAAAAAATTAATAAAAGTCATGGATCGATACTCACCACCCATAACTCCCTATCAATAAGAATGCTCCTTATTTTAAACTTCCAATGCTATAATTGGACACCTCATCCAATTTGTTGGCTTCTGCAAGTACAAATTATCCTAATCCTGCCATTCTGCCAAAAAATTGCCCTTCTGACACATTATTGGATCTTATAAAAAGCCTCATAGTGTGATTGGAAGTCTTGCAAGTCAACTTTAAGGCCTGACCAAAAAAGTTTCAAGCCCTCCACCACTTGATTTGACCTAACTCGTCAAAATTGGCCCAATTTTAGGGAAACACCACAATGCAACTTCATTAACTATCTCACCCTTGAAATGGTTCACTTTGACCTCTGATCCACACATGTGAAATATAGTAGCTTGCAGGTTTTGTACATATAGCAATAGTGCTTTATCTTTTGATTCACGTTTGATCAAGTTCTATTAGATCTTGCATCTCATTTTGTGTGTAGATGCTGAGTTTTCTACATTGGTGAGTTTTCTACGTCTACAATAGTGAAGGGAGATCGAGCGGATGCATCGAAGTCTTCATCCTACTCCGTCTCTTGTGGTGCAGGGGAGAACTTGACTCACCCTGCAACCATAGCTACAATCTTGAGACTTTTAGGGATGACAGCACAACCCTCATGTCTGGGCAACAAAATGGTGGAACAATCTTGAAACCTGTTCGCGACTCAATCCACTTCCAGCACTGGCAAAAGTTTGAAGAAAATAGGCACTATTTAATCTATAGTTTATCCTTAAAGAAGTCCGAAAGGTGTCCTATGATAGACAGCACAACAAAATAAGCAAAAAATGACACGCTTCTGAGAATCACGGCTTACAAACGATCCGCTTCAGACGAATTCACATCCCAGGATGGCTATCAACAAAAGAAACTCACCAAGCCACCACAATCACGACAAATTCTTCACCTACCTCCCTCTCTCTCTCTCCCATTTGTAGAGACAAATTGTCCCAAAGTAATAAAGACTTTCCTAGCTTCAAACTCCATATAGACTTTCATGATATGAAATTATCAATGATCAATATTCTTTTTGGATATTGTATGAATTTCTTGCTCTAATGATTTGAGTAACAGGCATTGATACCTGTAGAACTAAGAACTTTCTATGAACCATGTCCGATGGTATGAGAACTGGCCTTTCTTTGAAAGTATGTGCGAGTACTTAAGAAAGTGCCTGAAGAAAAGAACAAGAACAAGAATAAGAAGCCTTCTAGGCTTAAGGGCTGACCTTTCGTTGAGGGTATGTGCAGATATATGCAGGTACTCATGAAAGTGCCTGAAGGACAAGAAATGGAACAAGAAGCTTTCAAAGCTCAAGACTGTTATCCAAGAAGGCTTATGACAAAGTCTATAACGAAGGCTCAGAAGAGTCTATAAAGAAGGCTTATTTCTAAGTCTATAATGAAGGCCCAAAAGAGTCTATATTCAAAGCTCAAAGGAGTCTATAAAGATCATGAATAGGCTAAAGGCGTGATCACCCTTTTGACCCTATCCACCATGATTGAGGATGGGCAACCTCTAGAAAAAAAAATGCCAATGTCCATGATTGAGGATGGGCAACCTCTAGAAAAAAGTGCCAATTAATCAATGACTATTATGCAAAACAAGATGGGCATATACTTTGGCTTTTTTCTAGGAAGATTGCACTTGGGTGAATTCCCAAGTTGTGAAATGAAAAACTATATGTAAATAAAAGTCAAGATCAAACCGTGTTCCACCAACCTCCCACCTACTTTGCCACATGCATTCTAGGCTATTTGAAACCTAGAATGGGGCACCCTCCTACACTCCTACTTCTCCATCGAACTCACCTAAACTCTCTCCCAAACTTGTACACATTCACCAATTCACCGTCTCCAAATAATACACCTCATTCATGCACTCCACTTCACCTATAGTCCAAATGGAGTCTTCCCCACACATTATGCACTTGAACTTGACACCTCACTCACTTTGGAATGACTCTCCACTCTCTATATAAGTAGAAATGCACCCCACTACCAAGAGGATTATATGATGTTGCATCGAAGCTCTTCCCTCTTGTTTGTTCTTGTGTACAGGTGCTTTGGAGAAGAAGATCGAAGCATTGGCTTAAGGAGGCTATGCTAAATATTGGATTGGAGAATTTTGAAGCTCAAATCCTCTTGGATCTCTCTCTCTCTCTCTCTCTCTCTCTCATCTTTCACTGTCATTCTACACCATCTCTTTTGTGCTGCATCTCCAATCTTGAAGTATCTACACCATGATCCAGTCTTGGCCTTTCCTCTAACTCCGCCCACTACTACCACCAAAAATCCAACAAACAATTAATTATGAAACCAAGCTCTTTCTTCTCCAAACTTGGCCTTCTACAAGTTATGAACTGTCCAAAATGATCTTATGACCTTGATTCAAGATTTCCACTACCAAGGAACCCCAAAACTGGTTGCATGCATGTGTTATGATCTTCGAAACTTTTACATGCATGCATTTCTATGATGAATGCACTTGCATGTAACTACAGTTTGTTTATTTTCCCTTGCATGTAACCGTAGGTTGCTCATTTTCAGTTGCATGTCAAGATCCTAGACTTCTACATCATTGCACGTCAAGTATCTATGATCAATTTGGTATCAGAGCTAAGGTTTTATACCTTGTGAATTTCTTGTGAGGGTTTCTATAGATTCCAACCCATCGAACTCTAGATCTTTACTCTTGAATTGATTTCTCATCTGCTGTTATTTCATTTTTCCTTATAAGACTTCTTTAGTACAAGAAAATACCATCTACAACTAAGAAGGTTCTTTTGCTCCTGCAAAGATGGCCAGCTCTTCACGAAATACTCCAGTGCAGGAAAGTCATCGATATGAAAGCAAAAGTAAGCAAATCATAGAGCTTCATCCAATGTTTAAAAGGCCTTTTGCTTCAAAAAGCAAGTATTGCATGGAAAGAATCAAGAAGACAAAGACTCATGCTCAGCATGACAAAGAACCTAACGACAACGAAACAATGGATGCCTACTTGCGGAGAACCAGAAGGTCGCGCATATCAAAATCATGTAACCCGAAACTAGTCATGGCCATTCAATCTTTGAAGACCATACTAGTAAAACAAGGGGAGTTTTTTCTTAATCACATCGATTGTCCATTATAATCAAAGGATTGCTTTAAATGCAGGTCTAGGAATGTTTTGAAAAGCAAGATGAAATAGAATCGTCTATAAAAGAGTTGTATCAAGATTTGTTTGACTTGAATACATAAAGGTGAAGTTTTGCATGACATGAATAAGTTAAGTAGATGAAATTTGAAATAATTTTGAAAATGGCTTATCTTAGCCAACACAAAAAATATCTTTATTCCTTATGATTTAATGTAAAAGTTCTCCAATGCATAGAAGAAGGGAAAGATTAAGTTTTGTAAAGACTTGTAAAGGAAATTTTTGAATTATGAATGATGATATATGTGACATTAAAGTCATGACCCTTTTGACCCTATCCACCATGATTGAGGATGGGGAACCTCTAGAAAAAAGTGCCAATGACCATGATCGAGGATGGGCAACCTCTATAAAAAAAAATGGAAATGACCATGATTGAGGGGCAACCTCTAGAAAAAAGTGCCAATGGATCAATGACTATTATGCAAAACAAGATGGGCATATATTTTGGCTTTTTGCTAGGAAGATTGCACTTGGGTGAATTCCCAAGTTGTGACAATGAAAAACTATATGTAAATAAAAGTCAAGATTAAACCATGTACCACCTACCTCCCACCTACTTTGCCACATGCATTATAGGATATTTGACACCTAGAATGGGGTGCCCTCCGACACTCCTACTTCTCCATCCAACTCACCTAACCTCTTTCCCAAACTTGTACACCTTCACCAATTCACCGTCTCCAAATAATACACCTCATTCATGCACTCCACTTCACCTATAGTCCAAATGGAGTCTTCTCCACACATCATGCACTTGAACTTGACACCTCACTCACTTTGGAATGACTCTCCACTCTCTATATAAGTAGAAATGCACCCCACTACCGAGAGGATTCTATGATTTTGCATCCAAGCTCTTTCCTCTTGTTTGTTCTTGTGTACAGGTGCTTTGGAGAAGAAGATCGAAGCATTGGCTCAAGGAGGCTATGCTTAATTTAGGATTGGAGGATTTTGAAGCTCAAATTCTCTCTCTCTCTATCTCTGGTCTTTCACTATCTATCTACACCATCTCTCTTGTGCTGCATCTCCAATCTTGAAGTATCTGCACCATAATCCAGTCTTGGCCTTTCCTCTAACTCCACCCACTACTACCACCAAAAATCCAGCAAACAGTTAATTATGAAACCAAGCTCTTTCTACCTCAAACTCGGCCTTCTACATGTTATGAACTGTCCAAAATGATCTTATGACCTTGATTCAAGATTTCTACTACCAAACAACCCCAAAACTGGTTGCATGCATGTGTGATGATCATCGAAACTTTTGCATGCGTGCATTTCTCTACTGAATGCACTTGCATGTAACTACAGTTTGTTTATTTGCCCTTGCATGTAACTATAGCTTACTCATTTTTAGTTGCATGTCAAGGTCCTATACTTCTACATCATTGCATGTCAAGTATCTATGATCAATCATGATTGCATGTCAAGTTTCTATGATCATTCATGATTGCATGTCAAAAGAATTAAGATTTATGAAGAAAATCCTATGCTTCTAATAAGATAGATTTGGAATTAAGTCTATTGATAGGAACTAAGTTTATGTTCCTATTTTGAGACCCTTTTTGAATGTATATGTGATTGGCATAGGCCAATTGGTTTTTCATGATGACAAGAAATATCCTTCGGGGGGGTGGGAGGTCCCCATCTTGACCACTCAATGCTTCCGTTGTTTGTGAATGAATTTATGTGATCCATTGTTTTTGAGTTTTAAAATCTAATTTGATTTCATTTAAGTTGATTTAAGACTTGTTTTATGTGATTGATAAATCAATAAGTCTATTGACCTTTAAGATTTTAAAACACCCTCCCTTGAGGTTCTCTCTCTCTCTCTCTCTCTCTCTCTCTCTCTCTCTCTCTCTCTCTCTCTCTCTCTCTCTCTCTCTCTCTCTCTCTCTCTCTCTCTCTCTCTCTCTCTCTCTCTCTCTCTCTCTCTCTCTCTCTCTCTCTCTCTCTCTCTCTCTCTCTCTCTCTCTCTCTCTCCCCCCCCTAGTGGATGATGGGATTGGATCCACCTGTACCTGTAGTCCTAAGTGAATGCAGCATACAAATCTCCGTTCTTCTACGTTCTCAAAGTTTGCTTGTTCCCCTGATGTGGCAAAACAAGTCAATAATGCCCTTGGTTATACTGTGTTCTCCATATTGTGCTTCTTCTCCTAATGTGGCAAGAGAAAACAACGATTATGTAGCACTGACTGACCTCGTTCTTCAAACGAATTCACATCCCAGGATGGCTATCAATAAAACTAACTCCTACCACAATAACAACAAATGCTTCACCGCTCTCTTTTGTGTCAGCAGCTTTGGCTTCTTCCTGTCTATTGTCAACGGCTCTTTCTCTGTCTTTCTTGGTGCATGACAGGATTAGCTTAAGCTCGAGGCTCTCTCTCTCTCTCGATATATATATATATATATATGTTGGTGGATGATGGGATTCTTGAGAGCCGAGCGACCTACAGAGAAAGAGAGAGAGAGAGAGATTTTGATTGGTTTCTGATTTAGAAGGTATCATGAACATCTACAATTTCATTATATATCAAATCGCAACCTTTGATCTTAATGCATATCTATGTTTTACAATGTGCCACGTGGTTATCTTCTTTGAGCTGATAGCTCAAATTTAAGCATAGGACAAAATTGTAAAAAATTTGCTTTTGTTTTGGCATTGCTTCTAAACACAATAAAAATTGACGTGCTTGTGTTCAAAATAATTAATTGGAATTTTTTTTGGTTTACTTATTTTCATATTTATACTGATTTATGAAGTTGCCACATATTTAACAAATACCTAATTAAAACGTAAACGTAGTTTTAATGAATTAATAAGGTAAATGCGTTTCAAGGATAATCTATATGTGGTGACTCTATCCGTGATAGGCATTTGGATTATCTCTTGCATTCCTACATGCATTCCTGTGGTGATGTGCGCATAGATTCTCTAGTGCATTCCTACATGCAGATGCATTCATGTGGTGGCTTTTGGCCTTGCCTTGCTTTGCAAGGAGGACTTAGCATTCATGTTAAAGATTGACCTGCTTGTGTTGTGGTTTCCATTTTAAAGACATTGTTTGGCTTTCAGCCTGTTTCATTAGTATCTAATAGATTCAAGGGTCTCAAGGTGCAAGTTGCAACTAATCTTTTGAAAGATATTCGAGAAATGTTGCAGGTGGCTAAGAAAAGCATTATAGGAAAGTGGTACTTGGCCCTAGAGAGGTATTCATATGTAGATCTAGGCCTCAACTTGTGGCTCTTGACCCGAGAATAAGATGGTGGCCAAAGTATGAAAAAATTTGCATAATATATCACAACTAGGATATTGTTTTTGTCATCTAGACAGGAACTTGAATAACATCTCCTAAATATAGTTTCAAAGGAAGACCATTTAGGAGAGCATTAATGAATAAAATCACTAGAAAATGTATCTCTTATCATTCTCTGCAAGCACTGAAATTATATCTTGTACTTGCTTCATTAGATGCTAGCAGGTAGATCACCTTTCATATTTGAAATATGAGTTTGTTCTCGCTGAGTAGAATACATTTTATCTTGCATATAGATGATGTTGGTCCTCCACACATATGAATAGTAAGGTTATCATTTTTGTCACTAAGAAGGATGCATATCTTTGTTTCTTTAGGTACCATCAAGGCGGTTCGTGATTGATGCCCTTTTGAAGGAGGGGTTCTCTCTCTATGTTGCACAGGCAAGTGAAGTGGTGCTTTGGACAATATATTTCATGCGAAGGTTGACATTTTTTGCATTGATTGTTATACAATGGCGTCTGATTCCAGCTTTTTTCTTGAATGAACAAGTTCTTGATGATGTTTTTGGTATTCAGTGGATGACAACCAATCTATGTCCAATTCAAAACCCTCATGGTGGGAGTAGCCATGGTCATGCTTGGTTGTTTGATTTAAATGGCATCGCCGACTTATACTGATCTCAAGAAGTCACAAACCTTTGGTTCGCTTTCTGGCCTTTGTAAACTTTTTATGGAAATAGTGCTTATATATTGATCATCGTGAATGAGAGCAATAGCTCTTACATGTAGAGTAGTGTGCGAGAGAGAAAGAGAGGTGTCTCTCTGTGTATGTGGCAAAGGTGCGACGGTTGGGGACCCCAAGTGGTCCACATGGCATATAACAGTCCTTTAGACATTTAGACTATACATTATATTATATTTAACACTTACTACTATTAGTTTGTATGACATGTGAAGCAATTTTCATTTTTATGCACTGTATTATCTCCCACCCAGCTAAAAGTATTACATGTCCTTTGAAGTTTGTGGAGATGAAAGAAGGTCGCTTGTTGACAATGTGCCTCAGGGTATCCATATAAAATTTTTGAGGGCAGAAAGGAGTCTACATAGATGGGCACATGAGGATGTTGAAAGAATTGGATCAGCTGAGCAAACTGCTTCAAGTGATGCTGCTGGTGTGCAGCTGCACGTTCTAGAAGTAGCAGGACATTGGGTAACCCATTTTTGGGCTAAATAGACTTGATAGATGCTTTCATTTTCCAAAAAAATTGTTGTCAAAAGGAACTATTGATAAATTTCAAGGATCACATGTTTGAAATTAGAACTAGCCATGCGCAGGTTCATGCAGATAACCCTAAAGGTCTTATCAAAATTTTGACGTCGTCTTTCTTAGAGCCTAGATTAAATTGATTTTCCTTGACAACTATACATAATTATCTTGCAAAGCATTCCGCAGCCAATTGTTAGAATCAGATCATTATTTCAGTTGTCATTTCCTTGGAACGATTATTGCACATTTTGACGCATAATTGTCCAGTAATAACTGGAAGAGGGTTCACCTTCTTTGACCATCATGAACTAAATTGTACCACACAGTTCAGTAATCTGGTCAATGTTGAAATTTATGTATGAAACCTTTTGAAAAATAAAATATTGTGCTTGGATTAAGACTGCTTATTCAAAGAAAGGCTTTCTCCAGGTAAACTAAATTCCCTTTCACTAGAGAACTTCTAGTCTAGTACTCAGGCTATACTTGAGACATGTATTTGACTTTCTATGTCACACTTAAGTCAATTATAAGAATTTATGTTCACTGTTGAGGGTATGTGAAGTTTTTATGTTTCACATGTTATCTGGCTGCTGGTACTATCTTCACTTTTCAAGGGCTATGTATAATTTCTTACGAGATGAAAATACTAAATACAGATTTTCCAAACCCGACTTGAATGAAGAGTTACAAGAATGTCAGCACGGTTTCCAAATTCTTTCTTTCAGAATAGTATGTCTATGTCAAAACACATCTACTATCCCAGACTCCACACAATCGATCAACTATAGTTTAAGCCCTTTGACATAGTGATACCTGCTTATTTAGAACTTGTGGTTTTACAGTTTTAAGGGAAATCTAAAATTTTGTGCTAGCAGGCTCATTATAATGCCCAGAATGAGAGGTTAATAAGAAGTGGCCTGTATGCCTGTGAAGTCTCTAATGCATGTGTAAGGGGACCTCTGTCAAGTGCAAATGGGTGTAACAACTGACCATAATTTGGTGTAGGTTTCTAGCATGGAAAAATCACATTGGCAAGCAAGAGGCACATTTCATAGAGCTACAAATCATGGTGGACATAATTCAAAATATAAATATTTAGTACAACTATTCCAATGGTTTTACAGACGAACACAATTTAAATATCAAGCAAAGAACTCGCCAAACATTATGATCTTTACGAAAGCATTCAAATTCATCAGAAAAGAGAGATCCTCTTGATACAATGGAAAACATGTATATATGTGTATAATCTATTTTAATTTCAATTTTTATCCTCCAAGTTTGAGATGCATGGTATTGTCATGAAGGAACAATCTCCTTTCATATGGATCTAAAAATTGTATATTTTGCTTTTTGCTCATGTCTATATATCCCAAATAAACGGACATTGAAGATGATTTTTTTGTGGTATCTCCAAGGACACAACCAAGCTAGATCCCTCTTAACAAAAACAATCTTGAATGTACCTTTGGCATAATTGTGGCCTCCTAAGCGAACAGACGATGCTCTAATTGTCATTATAGTGGTTGCGGCAAATGGACTAAAACTCATATGATATGTACAAATTTCATTATTTTCAACTAATGGGCAAGGGATGTATCCTTGTGCCCAACATGATCTCTCCCGAAGACCTCCACGTTTTATAGCAAAGGAATCTACTTCGATGGTATTATGTAAAAAAGCACAATAAGAGATATATTTAGATTAAAAAATAAGAATCACAATTACAAAAATTAGATCAACAATTCAGGTATTAGGTCAGAGAACAATATCTTACAAGATCATCATCATCGAAACCGACCATATTTTCTGTTGTAATGTCATGGCCACCAGCACACTCTTCAGTTCTCACGAGTTCATAATGAATCTTGGCTGGATACCTTTTCTGAAACTCCAAAAATTCTTCTTCACGCGACAAGGTTTTTGAATAAAATTTCTATTTTTCCATCATGGCATCCAATGCCTCCTTGCCAGATTCCAGTTGCAATCCGTTACAATATCAATCTCGGGATCAATATCATCAGAATCATAATCAATAATATCAGAAAATTCTAACAATTCTTTCAAAAAAAAATTGAGAAGATTTCATCTTCTCTCAAATCAAAAACATCTTCAATATCATTGAATAGTATATAATGATCATTATATATAATATATACAGGAACATCCAGTAGATTTTTCTCCCAAAAAGACGTTTCTGAAGATTTACAATTGGACAAAAATAATGAGCGACAAGTGGTTTGCTCATATTCAGATGCCATTTTTGGTTCAGCATCCGCACCTATATTAACATCATCTTCATCTACCTCCATTGGAATAGATGAAAGGATTTTCAGTAATTCTAATGAAGATGAACCAATGGGTTCATCTTCTTGTACTTCAACAGAAAAAATAAATGCCATGCCTTTCATAAGAAGAGGACATTGTCTTTTGTGAATACTACAATGAGTAATGTTTTTGAAGCTGTCATGTAATTTCTTGTATTTTCTATCGTGCTTTTGTTTGGAAGATGGCTGTGAATGTACAAGATTTGTAAAATGAACATAACTACAGTTGTCTATATCTATATGAGGGGTTGTAATTACATGACCAAATTTATCAAGAAGATCAACAAGCTGAAAACGATTCTCATAAACAAACTTATCAATATCAAAAGTAGACAAGAAAAGGGAAACAAGGAGATCAATTTGTTCAGCGGAAATTTCACTGATAGCCAAAAATTCCCTAAGTTTATCTTCCAAAGATGCAGAAGAAGGCATATACAAATAGTCTTGTTGAAAAAAAAATCCACGTATCGTTTGAACGTGCGTAGACATGATTGATGTGGAAATGATGATAAAAACTGCATGTTGATTCAATATCAGTAGTACACCAGTAGACCTGTGGCTGATATCGGTTCAACAAGTAGGAGAAGTGATAGAATATGCAGCAACGAAGCACGCGCGTTCAATCGATACTCCACCACGGAGAACAACAAACATAAATTATGCGAGCAAAAAGAGTCAAGCAGGGAAAAAAAGAACAGACTTCAGGCTACTTTCGTATATATAGATGTAGGGCCTAAATCCCAATCGTACACTTGTTATATATTCAACGGGTTGATTGTCCCAAAAAACGGTGCCCAATAGATTGCCTACACGTGGGGCTGAAAAGCATGCACATTTAGTATTCATAATGACAAAAGTTGGCACAAAAAGCCATAATTTATGGGCACAAATTTCTAGACATGCGCCCATCGACACGCAGCCAAAAAAAAATTAAAAAAGGAAATTATGGATATCCACGAATTAAAGGGCGCCGATTTTGAGGTTAACACGATCTGAGCCATACCCAATCATTATTGAAAATTTTTATGATGGCCACGCATCCCATCAACCAAATCCTATATAAATGCTCATTCCGGACATGGAACATTTTACGACCTCCTTGTTTGCTCCAGTACTTATGCAAATTTCACTCCTAATATTGATTCAGCGCACAAACAAGTATCACCAAATCTATTGTCATATACTCTACGTGCTCGATCGATACTCCAAGGATTGTTTCCATAAATTCCGATATCGTTTCAGCGCGCGCATGTACCTCTCTTTCTCTTACATACATCCTTCTGCGCGTTCAATCGATACTCCACCTCCACTCACTCTGATATCGATTCCTTAATCTTATGTTGTGAAGGATTTTCGTGCGTTCAATCGATACATGGCTTGAACGAAGCAGACTGCAAGGCTTAGCACAGGCGATGTGCCTTTACATGGTGCTGCTGGACAAGGAGCACCACCCTCCCCCCCCCTCTACTGGAGGAGGATCACCACCACCATCTGCACCTCCACCTTCATCTCAAAGACAACATGCTGCACCAAGGAGAGTGGGTCGACCCAGAGACCCAGCATGTCTGAAAGATATCAGGAAGCTTCAGAAAACCATGAACCTCCTTATCCAAAAGGCTCACATGCAAAGATGCATTAAGCAAGTGACCAGGGAGATTCCGTCCAAGACCTGCTCCTCCAACAATTTCTGCTCCACCAGTTGCTGCCACCACTTCAGGAAGGAAGAGGAAGTAAGTTCAACCACTGAGCCTATCAGCAACCATTCAACAAGTTGCTGTCAAAAAGAAAAGATCCTCAGACCCTCCAAAGGAAGTGAGGGCTAAACTAAAGGCCCTTTCTTCCCCTTAATCTTCCTCTTCTTCTTCTAAATCCGCTTCACATAAATTATTTTCTACATCTCCTCGCAGATCAGTTTCTAGATCTCCTTCCCATTCAGTTTCTAGATCTCCTCCCTATTCACTTTCTAAATCCCCTTCCGAATCTCCTAAATCATTTTCTAATGCTCACTTATCTCCTCCTCTATCTCTACCAAAATCTCCTTCAAAAATTATTGAACAGACCACAAAACTCTCTTCTCCACCTCGTCCTGATGGTGCAGATTTAGACTCATTTTTGAATGTTCAAATCAATACTTTTTTTCTGGACGATAGATTAAAACCTATATATTTGTCTCTTTGTGCACCTCCTCCGTTATCTTTTGTAGAATCTAATAAATATGTTCAGTACGGTTAATTACTTTCCTCTCATTTTAAATCTTTTGGCAAGCATTACAATTTTCAATCTCCCGTTACAAAAAACAATCATACCCTGACTGCACTAGACACAAGTGAAGTAGAAAATAGAGATAAAATGTTAGGGGACGATCTAGGAGTGGGGTTGGTTCGGTATTTTCTAGAATTTCATCAGACACCAATTTTTGTAGAATTAGAATTATTACCTGTTCATTTTTTTAATAGTATTCATTATCCCCAATTTAAAGAATCTTACGTGGAAGGATACATGGCAAATGTAAGAAGAATGCACCCTTGATTATGGCTCCATATATATACAAGTAAGCTTTTTGTTATTCAAAATTTAGCTACTGCTATAATACTTGAGTTTATCTTGACTCACATGCTTATTTGTTATTGCAATGGACATTGGAGTGTATATGTTTGGGTATTATATGTAAATAGCGACGGTATATGCACGCCAGTCACGTGACAAGGGATGTGACATTTTCGGCATGAAGCATTAAGGATATTGGAGGAAAATTCCTACCCTGTGGATATTTTTGACGCTAGTCCTGCAAAGCTTATTCCATCTGGAGAAATGGATCTAAAGATCATAGAGTCAAAGATAGATGATAAAGAACAATGAATGGCCTCCCTTCATGTGGATGAGCCATTATGTATTTCACATGTACAAAATTAATTTATAAAAATATGTTGAGATTTTATTATATTCAATCATCTTGAATTTTGATTGTTGTTCCTACATGTTTGTATTTGAGTGTCTTATTTCAGGTTCTAAGTGAGATAAAGCTCGTCCTCATGATCAAACCTTTGTTTTTCATTGCCTTGGTCTGCCTTGCCTTTTTCATGGTTTTTTCTAGATAAGTTCATAAGATGATCTGATTGAACCTTTTCCACAACCAATCCAAACATGCGGCATAAGTCCACTCAGATTTGTTGCGGCATAATTGCTGAATCTGGAGAAATACATTCCTCACTCGAAAAATATGATAGAGGATATGGCTCTAATCTGCCCAATAAAGTATTTTTATCTGGAATATAGATGTGATCATTTAAAAACACTCCTGACTCTATAAGGGATTTTGGAGATCAACCTTTATATTGTGAAATACCGATATCAGAATGTATGACATCAATAGTTTCTATAATCGATTGAACTGATTACCATTCAATGAAATTTGATGGATACAAGAACGGAGAGAATGAAGAGAATGAGAGGTAAACCAAAGAATGACAATCCAAAATAACAGAGAGGACAAAGAGAATGCGAGGTATACCTAAGAATGACAATAAGTTCCTAAATTACAAGGATTAGTTAGCTACAGTTTATGACTATTGACATCAAATCAACCTTGAGTGTACAAAGATGGGCAACAAAAGAGTATTAGGGCAGTAACTGTGGTCCACTTCCAGCACTGGCAAAAGTTTGAAGAAAATAGGCACTATTTAATCTATAGTTCATCCTTAAAAGAAGTCCAAAAGGTGTCCTATGATAGACAGCACAACAAAATAAGCAAAAAATGACACGCTTCTGAGAATCACGGCTTACAAACGATCCGCTTCAGACGAATTCACATCCCAATATGGCTATCAACAAAAGAAACTCACCAAGCCACCACAATCACGACAAATTCTTCACCTACCTCCCTCTCTCTCTCTCTCATTTGTAGAGACAAATTGCCCCAAAGTAATAAAGACTTTCCTAGCTTCAAACTCCATATAGTCTTTCATGATATGAAATTATCAATGATCAATATTCTTTTTGGATATTGTATGAATTTCTTGCTCTAATGATTTGAGTAACAGGCATTGATACCTGTAGAACTAAGAACTTTCTATGAACCATGTCCGATGGTGTGAGAACTGGCCTTTCTTTGAAGGTATGTGCAGGTACTTAAGAAAGTGCCTGAAGAAAAGAACAAGAACAAGAATAAGAAGCCTTCTAGGCTTAAGGGCTGACCTTTCGTTGAGGGTATGTGCAGATATATGCAGGTACTCATGAAAGTGCCTGAAGGACAAGAAATGGAACAAGAAGCTTTCAAAGCTCAAGACTGTTATCTAAGAAGGCCTATGACAAAGTCTATAACGAAGGCTCAAAAGAGTCTATAAAGAAGGCTTATTTCTAAGTCTATAATGAAGGCTCAAAAGAGTCTATATTGAAGGCTCAAAGGAGTCTATAAAGATCAGGAATAGGCTAAGGGCGTGATCACCGTTTTGACCCTATCCACCATGATTGAGGATGGGCAACCTCTAGAAAAAAAAATGCCAATGTCGATGATTGAGGATGGGCAACCTCTAGAAAAAAGTGCCAATGAATCAATGACTATTATGCAAAACAAGATGGGCATATACTTTGGCTTTTTTCTAGGAAGATTGCACTTGGGTGAATTCCCAAGTTGTGAAATGAAAAACTATATGTAAATAAAAGTCAAGATTAGAGCCTGTACCACCAACCTCCCACCTACTTTGCCACATGCATTCTGGGTTATTTGAAACCTAGAATGGGGCACCCTCCTACACTCCTACTTCTCCATCCAACTCACCTAAACTCTCTCCCAAACTTGTACACATTCACCAATTCACCGTCTCCAAATAATACACCTCATTCATGCACTCCACTTCACCTATAGTCCAAATGGAGTCTTCCCCACACATTATGCACTTGAACTTGACACCTCGCTCACTTTGGAATGACTCTCCACTCTCTATATAAGTAGAAATGTGCCCCACTACCGAGAGGATTATATGATGTTGCATCGAAGCTCTTTCCTCTTGTTTGTTCTTGTGTACAGGTGCTTTGGAGAAGAAGATCGAAGCATTGGCTTAAGGAGGCTATGCTAAATATTGGATTGGAGGATTTTGAAGCTCAAATCCTCTTGGATCTCTCTCTCTCTCTCTCTCTCTCTCTCTCTCTCTCTCTCTCTCTCTCTCTCTCTCTCTCTCTCTCTCTCTCTCTCTCTCTCTCTCTCTCTCTCTCTCTCGTCTTTCACTATCATTCTACACCATCTCTTTTGTGCTGCATCTCCAATCTTGAAGTATCTACACCATGATCCAGTCTTGGCCTTTCCTCTAACTCCGCCCACTACTACCACAAAAAATCCAACAAACAATTAATTATGAAACCAAGCTCTTTCTTCTCCAAACTTGGCCTTCTACAAGTTATGAACTGTCCAAAATGATCTTATGACCTTGATTCAAGATTTCCACTACCAAGGAACCCCAAAACTGGTTGCATGCATGTGTTATGATCTTCGAAACTTTTACATGCATGCATTTCTATGATGAATGCACTTGCATGTAACTACAGTTTGTTTATTTTCCCTTGCATGTAACCGTAGGTTGCTCATTTTCAGTTGCATGTCAAGATCCTAGACTTCTACATCATTGCACGTCAAGTATCTATGATCAATTTGGTATCAGAGCTAAGGTTTTATACCTTGTGAATTTCTTGTGAGGGTTTCTATAGATTCCAACCCATCGGACTCTAGATCTTTACTCTTGAATTGATTTCTCATCTGCTGTTATTTCATTTTTCCTTATAAGACTTCTTTAGTACAAGAAAATACCATCTACAACTAAGAAGGTTCTTTTGCTCCTGCAAAGATGGCTAGTTCTTCACGAAATACTCCAGTGCAGGAAAGTTCTTTTGCTCCTGCAAAGATGGCCAGCTCTTCACGAAATACTCCAGTGCAGGAAAGTCATCGATATGAAAGCAAAAGTAAGCAAATCATAGAGCTTCATCCAATGTTTAAAAGGCCTTTTGCTTCAAAAAGCAAGTATTGCATGGAAAGAATCAAGAAGACAAAGACTCATGCTCAGCATGACGAAGAACCTAACAACAACGAAACAATGGATGCCTACTTGCGGAGAACCAGAAGGTCGCACATATCAAAATCATGCAACCCGAAACTAGTCATGGCCATTCAATCTTTGAAGGCCATACTAGTAAAACAAGGGGAGTTTTTTCTTAATCACATCGATTGTCCATTATAATCAAAGGATTGCTTTAAATGCAGGTCTAGGAATGTTTTGAAAAGCAAGATGAAATAGAATCGTCTATAAAAGAGTTGTATCAAGATTTGTTTGACTTGAATACATAAAGGTGAAGTTTTGCATGACATGAATAAGTTAAGTAGATGAAATTTGAAATAATTTTGAAAATGGCTTATCTTAGCCAATACAAGAAATATCTTTATTCCTTATGATTTAATGTAAAAGTTCTCCAATGCATAGAAGAAGGGAAAGATTAAGTTTTGTAAAGACTTGTAAAGGAAATTTTTGAATTATGAATGATGATATATGTGACATTAAAGTCATGACCCTTTTGACCTTTTCCACCATGATTGAGGATGGGGAACCTCTAGACAAAAGTGCCAATGACCATGATCGAGGATGGGCAACCACTATAAAAAAAAATGGAAATGACCATGATTGAGGTGGGCAACTTCTAGAAAAAAGTGCCAAAGGATCAATGACTATTATGCAAAACAAGATGGGCATATACTTTGGCTTTTTGCTAGGAAGATTGCACTTGGGTGAATTCCCAAGTTGTGACAATGAAAAACTATATGTAAATAAAAGTCAAGATTAAACCATGTACCACCTACCTCCCACCTACTTTGCCACATGCATTATAGGATATTTGACACCTAGAATGGGGTGCCCTCCGACACTCCTACTTCTCCATCCAACTCACCTAACCTCTTTCCCAAACTTGTACACCTTCACCAATTCACCGTCTCCAAATAATGCACCTCATTCATGCACTCCACTTCACCTATAGTCCAAATGGAGTCTTCTCCACACATCATGCACTTGAACTTGACACCTCACTCACTTTGGAATGACTCGCCACTCTCTATATAAGTAGAAATGCACACCACTACCGAGAGGATTCTATGATTTTGCATCCAAGCTCTTTCCTCTTGTTTGTTCTTGTGTACAGGTGCTTTGGAGAAGAAGATCGAAGCATTGGCTCAAGGAGGCTATGCTTAATTTAGGATTGGAGGATTTTGAAGCTCAAATTCTCTCTCTCTCTATCTCTGGTCTTTCACTATCTATCTACACCATCTCTCTTGTGCTGCATCTCCAATCTTGAAGTATCTGCACCATAATCCATTCTTGGCCTTTCCTCTAACTCCACCCACTACTACCACCAAAAATCCAGCAAACAATTAATTATGAAACCAAGCTCTTTCTACCTCAAACTCGGCCTTCTACATGTTATGAACTGTCCAAAATGATCTTATGACCTTGATTCAAGATTTCTACTACCAAACAACCCCAAAACTGGTTGCATGCATGTGTGATGATCATCGAAACTTTTGCATGCATGCATTTCTCTACTGAATGCACTTGCATGTAACTACAGTTTGTTTATTTGCCCTTGCATGTAACTATAGCTTACTCATTTTTAGTTGCATGTCAAGGTCCTAGACTTCTACATCATTGCATGTCAAGTATCTATGATCAATCATGATTGCATGTCAAGTTTCTATGATCCTTTATGATTGCATGTCAAAAGAATTAAGATTTATGAAGAAAATCCTATGCTTCTAATAAGCTAGATTTGGAATTAAGTCTATTGAAAGTAACTAAGTTTATCTTCCTATTTTGTGACCCTTTTTGGAATCCAATGTATATGTAATTGGCATAGGACAATTGGTTTTTCATGATGACAAGAAATATCCTTCGAGGGGGGGGGGGGGTGGGGGGTCCCCATCTTGACCACTCAATGCTTTCGTTGTTTGTGAATGAATTTATGTGATCCATTGTTTTTGAGTTATAAAATCTAATTTGATTTCATTTAAGTTGATTTAAGACTTGTTTTATGTGATTGATAAATCAATAAGTCTATTGACCTTTAAGATTTTAAAACACCCTCCCTTGAGGTTCTCTCTCTCTCTCTCTCTCTCTCTCTCTCTCTCTCTCTCTCTCTCTCTCTCTCTCTCTCTCTCTCTCTCTCTCTCTCTCTCTCTCTCTCTCTCTCTCTCTCTCTCTCTCTCTCTCTCTCTCTCTCTCTCTCTCTCTCCCCCTAGTGGATGATGGGATTCGCTCCACCTGTACATGTAGTCCTAAGTGAATGCAGCATACAACTCTCCGTTCTTCTACGTTCTCAAAGTTTGCTTGTTCCCCTAATGTGGCAGAAAAAGTCGATAGCTCTTGGTTATACTGCGTTCTCCATGTGTGCTTCTTCCCCTAATGTGGCAAGAGAAAACAGCGATTATGTAGCACTGATTGACCTTGTTCTTCAAACGAATTCACATCCCAGGATGGTATCAATGAAACTAACTCCTACCATAATAACAACAAATGCTTCACCGCTCTCTTTTGTGTCAACAGCTTCTTCCTCTCTATCGTCAACGGCTCTTTCTCTCTCTTTGTTGGTGCGTGACAGGATTAGCTTAAGCTCGAGGCTCTCTCTCTCTCTCTCTCTCTCTCTCTCTCTCTCTCTCTCTATATATATATATATATATATATATATATGTTGGTGGATGATGGGATTCTTGAGAGCCGAGCGACCTATAGAGAAAGAGAGAGAGAGAGAGAGATTTTGATTGGTTGCTGATTTAGAAGGTAGCATGACCATCCACAGTTTCATTATATATCAAATTGCAACCTTTGATCTTAATCACAACCTTTGATCTTAATGCATATCTATGTTTTACAATGTGCCACGTGGTTATCTTCTTTGAGCTGATAGCTCAAATTTAAGCACAAGACAAAATTGTAAAAATTTTGCTTTTTTTTCTGGCATTGCTTCTAAACACAATAAAAATTGACGTGCTTGTGTTCAAAATAATTAATTGGAATTTTTTTTGGTTTACTTATTTTCATATTTATACTGATTTCTGAAGTTGCCACGTATTTAACAAATACCTAATTAAAACGTAAACGTAGTTTTAATGAATTAATAAGGTAAATGTGTTTCAGGGATAATCTATATGTGGTGGCTCTGTCCGTGATAGGCACGTGGATTATCTCTTGCATTCCTGCATGCATTCCTGTGGTGATGTGTGCATGGATTCTCTAGTGCATTCCTACATGCAGATGCATTTCTGTGGTGGCTTTTGGCCCTGCCTTGCTTTGCAAGGAGGACTTAGCACTCATGTTAAAGATTGACCTGCTTGTGTTGTGGTTTCCATTTTAAAGACATTGTTTGGCTTTCAGCCTGTTTCATTAGTATCTAATAGATTCAAGGGTCTCAAGGTGCAAGTTGCAACTAATCTTTTGAAAGATATTCAAGAAATGTTGCAGGTGGCTAAGAAAAGCATTATAGGAAAGTGGTACTTGGCCCTAGAGAGGTATTCATATGTAGATCTAGGCCTCAACTTGTGGCTCTTGACCCGAGAATAAGATGGTGGCCAAAGTATGAAAAAATTTGCATAATATATCACAACTAGGATATTGTTTTTGTCATCTAGACAGGAACTTGAATAACATCTCCTAAATATAGTTTCAAAGGAAGACCATTTAGGAGAGCATTAATGAATAAAATCACTAGAAAATGTATCTCTTATCATTCTCTGCAAGCACTGAAATTATATCTCGTACTTGCTTCATTAGATGCTAGCAGGTAGATCACCTTTCATATTTGAAATATGAGTTTGTTCAAGATGCATATCTTTGTTTCTTTAGGTACCATCAAGGCGGTTCGTGATTGATGCCCTTTTGAAGGAGGGGTTCTCTCTCTGTGTTGCACAGGCAAGTGAAGTGGTGCTTTGGACAATATGTTTCATGCTTAGGTTGACATTTTTTGCATTGATTGTTATACAATGCCGCCTGATTCAAGCTTTTTTCTTGAATGAACAAGTTCTTGATAATGTTTTTGGTATTCAGTGGATGACAACCAATCTACGTCCAATTCAAAACCCTCATGGTGGGAGTAGCCTTGGTCATGCTTGGCTGTTTGATTTAAATGGCATCACCGACTTATACTGCTCTCAAGAAGTCACAAACCTCTGGTTCGCTTTCTGGCCTTTGTAGACTTTTTATGGAAATAGTGCTTATATATTGATCATCGTGAATGAGAGCAATAGCTCTTACATGTAGAGTAGTGTGCAAGAGAGAAAGAGAGGTGTCTCTCTGTGTATGTCACAAAGGTGCGACGGTTGGGGACCCCAAGTGGTCCACGTGGCATATAACAGTCCTTTAGACATTTAGACTATACATTATATAATATTTAACACTTACTACTATTAGTTTGTATGACGTGAAGCAATTTTCATTTCTATGCACTATATTATCTCCCACCCAGCTAAAAGTACTACATGTCCTTTGAAGTTTGTGGAGATGAAAGAAGGTCACTTGTCGACAATGTGCCTCAGGGTATCCATATAAAATTTTTGAGGGCAGAAAGAAGTCTACACAGATGGGCACATGAGGATGTTGAAAGAATTGGATCAGCTGAGCAAGCTGCTTCAAGTGACGTTGCTAGTGTGCAGCTGCACGTTCTAGAAGCAGCAGGACATTTGGTAACCCATTTTTGGGATAAATAGACTTGATAGATGCTTTCATTTTCCAAAAAAATTGTTGTCAAAAGGAACTATTGATAAATTTCAAGGATCACATGTTTGAAATTACCCTGAAGGTCTTATCAAAATTTTGATGTCGCCTTTCTCAGAGCCTAGATTAAATTGATTTTCCTTGACAGTTGTACATAATTATCTTGCAAAGCATTCCACAGCCAATTGTTAGAATCATATCATTATTTCAGATGTCGTTTCCTTGGAACGATTATTGCAAATTTTGATGCATAATTGTCCAGTAATAACTGGAAGAGGTTTCACCTTCTTTGACCATCATGAACTAAATTGTACCACACAGTTCAGTAATCTGGTCAATGTTGAAATTTATGGATGAAACCTTTTGAAAAATAAAATATCGTGCTTGGATTAAGACTGTTCATTTAAAGAAAGGCTTTCTCCAGGTAAACTAAATTCCCTTTCACTAGAGAACTTCTGGTCTAGTACTCAGGCTATACTTGAGAGCCATATTTGACTTTCTATGTCACACTTAAGCCAATCATAAGACTTTAGGTTCACTGTTGAGAATATGTTAAGTTTTTATGTTGCACATGTTATCTGGCTGCTAGTACTATCTTCACTTTTCAAGGGCTATGTATAATTTCTTACGAGATGAAAATACCCGACTTGAATGAACAGTTACAAGAATGTCAGCACGGTTTCCAAATTCATTCTTTCAGAAAAGTATGTCTATGCCAAAACACATCTACTATCCCAGACTCCACACAATCGATCAACTATAGTTTAAGCCCTTTGACATAGTGATACCTGCTTATTTAGAACCTTGTGGTTTTACAGTTTTAAGGGAAATCTAAAAGTTTGTGCTAGCAGGTTCATTATAATGCCCAGAATGAGAGGTTAATAAGAAGTGGCATGTACGCCTGTGAAGTCTCTAATGCATGTGTAAGGGGACCTCTGTGAAGTGCAAATGGGTGCAACAACTGACCATAATTTGGTGTAGGTTTGTAGCATGGAGAAATCACATTGGCAAGCAAGAGGCACATTTCATAGAGCTACAAATCATGGTGGACATAATTCAAAAAATAAATATTTAGTACAACTATTCCAATGGTTTTACAGACGAACACAATTTAAATATCAAGCAAAGAACTCGCCAAACATTATGATCTTTAAGAAAGCAGTCAAATTCATCAGAAAAGAGAAATCCTCTTGATACAATGGAAAACATGTATATATGTGTATAATCTATTTTAATTTCAATTTTCATCCTCCAAGTTTGAGATGCATGGTATTGTCATGAAGGAACAATCTCCTTTCATATGGATCTAAAAATTGTATATTTTGCTTTTTGCTCATGTCTATATATCCCAAATAAAGGGACATTGAAGATGATCTTTTTGTGGTATCTCCAAGGACATAACCGAGCTAGATCCCTATTAACAAAAACAATCTTGAATGTACCTTTGGCATAATTGTGGCCTCCTAAGCAAACAGACGATGCTCTAATTGTCATTATAGTGGTTGCAGCAAATGGACTAAAACTCGTATGATATGTACAAATTTCATTATTTACAAAAATTTTCAACTAGTGGGCAAGGGATGTATCCTTGTGCCCAACATGATCTCTCCCGAAGACCTCCACGTTTTATAGCAAAGGAATCTACTTTGATGGTATTATGTAAAAAAGCGCAATAAGAGATATATTTAGATTAAAAAATAAGAATCACAATTACAAAAATTAGAACAACAATTCAGGTATTAGGTCAGAGAACAATATCTTACAAGATCATCATCATCGAAACCGACCATATTTTTTGTTGTAATGTCGTGGCCACCAGCACACTCTTCAGTTCTCACGAGTTCATAATGAATCTTGGCTGGATACCTTTTCTGAAACTCCAAAAATTCTTCTTCACTCGACAAGGTTTTTGAATAAGATTTCTATTTTTCCATCATGGCATCCAATGCCTCCTTGCCAGATTCCAGTTGCCATCCATTACAATATCAATCTCGGGATCGATATCATCATAATCATAATCAATAATATCAAAAAATTCTAACAATTCTTTCAAAAAAAATTGAGAAGATTTCATCTTCTCTCAAATCAAAAACATCTTCAATATCGTTGAATAGTATATAATGATCATTATATATAATATATACAGGAACATCCAGTAGATTTTTCTCCCAAAAAGACGTTTCTGAAGATTTACAATTGGACAAAAATAATGAGCGACAAGTGGTTTGCTCATATTCAGATGCCATTTTTGGTTCAACATCTGCACCTATATTAACATCATCTTCATCTACCTCCATTGGAATAGATGAAAGGATTTTCAGTAATTCTAATGAAGATGAACCAATGGGTTCATCTTCTTGTACTTCAACAGAAAAAATAAATGCCATGCCTTTCATAAGAAGACGACATTGTCTTTTGTGAATACTACAATGAGTAATGTTTTTGAAGCTGTCATGTAATTTCTTGTATTTTCTATCGTGCTTTTGTTTGGAAGATGGTTGTGAATGTACAAGATTTGTAAAATGAACACAACTACATTTGTCTATATCTATATGAGGGGTTGTAATTACATGCCAAATTTATCAAGAAGATCAACAAGCTGAAAACGATTCTCATAAACAAACTTATCAATATCAAAAGTAGACAAGAAAAGGGAAATAAGGTGATCAATTTGTTTAGCGGAAATTTCACTGATAGCCAAAAATTCCCTAAGTTTATCTTTAGAAGATGCAGAGGAAAGCATATACAAATAGTAATGTTGAAAGAAAAAATCCACATATCGTTTCAACATGTGTAGACACGATTGATACGGAAATGATGATAAAAACTGCATGTTGATTCAATATCGGTAGTACACCAGCAGACCTGTGGCTGATATCGGTTCAACGCGTAGGAGAAGTGATGGAATATGCAGCAACGAAGCACGCACGTTCAATCGATACTCCACCACGGAGAACAACAAACATAAATTATGCGAGCAAAAAGAGGCAAGCAGGGAAAAAAAGAACCGACTTCAGGCCACTTTTGTATATATAGATGTAGGGCCTAAATCCCAATCGTACACTTGTTCTGTATTCAACGGGTTGATTGTCCCAAAAAATGGTTCCCAATAGATTGCCTACACGTGGGGCTGAAAAGCATGCACATTTAGTATTCATAATGACAAAAGTTGGCACGAAAATCCATAATTTATGGGCCCAAATTTCTAGACATGCACCCATCAACACGCAGCCAAAAAAAAATAAAATTATGGATATCCACAAATTAGAGGGCACCGATTTTGAGGTTAACACGACATGAGCCATACCCAATCATTATTGAAAATTTTTATGATGGCCACGCATCCCATCAACCAAATCCTATATAAATGCTCATTCCGGACATGGAACATTTTACAACCTCCTTGTTTACTCCAGTACTTATGCAGATTTCACTCCTAACATTGATTCAGCGCACAAACAAGTATCACCAGATCTATTGTCATATACTCTATGTGCTCAATCGATACTCCAAGGATTGTTTCCATAAATTTCGATATCGTTTCAGCGCTCGCATGTACCTCTTCCTCTCCTACATACGTCCTTCTGCGCGTTCAATCGATACTCCACCTCCACTCACTCTGATATCGATTCCTTAATCTTATGTTGTGAAGGATTTTCGTGCGTTCAATCGATACATGGCTTGAACGAAGCAGACTGCAAGGCTCAGCACAGGCGATGTGCCTTTACATGGTGCTGCTGGACAAGGAGCACCCCCACCCCCCCCCTCCACCACCACCATCTGCACCTCCACCTTCATCTCAAAGACAACATGCTGCACCAAGGAGAGTGGGTCGACCCAGAGACCCAACATGTCTGAAAGATATCAGGAAGCTTCAAAAAACCATGAACCTCCTGATCCAAAAGGCTCACATGCAACGATGCATTAAGTAGGTGACCAGGGAGATTCCGTCCAAGACCTGCTCCTTTAACAATTTCTGCTCCACCAGTTGCTGCCACCACTTCAGGTAGGAAGAGGAAGCAGGTTCAACCACTGAGGCTATCAGCAACCATTCAACAAATTGCTGTCATGAGGGCTAATCTAAAGGCCCTTTCTTCCCCTTAATCTTCCTCTTCTTCTTCCTATTCTTCTTCTAAATCCGCTTCACATAAATTAGTTTCTAAATCTCCTCGCAGATCAGTTTCTAGATCTCCTTCCCATTCAATTTCTAAATCTCCTCCCTATTCACTTTCTAAATCCCCTTCTGAATCTCCTAAATCATTTTCAAAAGCTCACCTATCTCCTCCTCTATCTGTACCAAAATCTCCTTCGAAATCTATTGAACAGACCAGAAAACTCTCTTCTCCACCTCGTCCTGATGGTGAAGATTTAGATTCATTTTTGAATGTTCAAATCAATACTTTTTTTCTGGACGATAGATTAAAACCTATATATTTGTCTCTTTGTGGACCTCCTCCATTATCTTTTGTAGAATCTAATAAATATGTTCAATACAATAAATTACTTTCCTCTCATTTTAAATCTTTCGGCAAGCATTACAATTTTCAATCTCCCCTTAAAAAAAACAATCATGCCCTGACTGCACTAGACACAAGTGAAGTAGAAAATAGAGATGAAATGTTAGGGGACGATCTAGGAGTGGGGTTGGTTTGGTATTTTCTAAAATTTCATCAGACACCAATTTTTGTAGAATTGGAATTATTACGTATTCATTTTCTTAATAGTATTCATTATCCCCAATTTAAAGAATCTTATGTGGAAGGATACATGGCAAATGTGAGAAGAATGCACCCTTGATTATGGCTCCATATATATAAAAGTAAGTAAGCTTTTTGTTATTCAAAATTTAGCTACTGCTATAATACTTGAGTTTATCTTGACTCACATGCTTATTTGTTATTGCAATGGACATTGGAATGTATATGTTTTGGTATTATATGTAAATAGCGAAGGTATATGCACGCCAGTCACGTGACAAGGGATCTGGCAATTTCGGCATGAAGTTTTAAGGATATTGGAGTAAAATTCCTACCTTGTAGATATTTCCGACGCTAGTTTTGAGTCAAAGATAGATGATAAAGAACAATGAATGGCCTCCCTTCATGTGGATGAGCCATTATGTATTTCACATGTACAAAATTAATTTATAAAAATATATTGAGATTTTATTATATTCAATCATCTTGAATTTCGATTGTTGTTCCTACATGTTTGTATTTGAGTTTCTTATTTCAGGTTCTAAGTGAGATAGAGCTCGTCCTCATGATCAAACCTTTGTTTTTCATAGCCTTGGTCTGCCTTGCCTTTACCATGGTTTTTTTTTTATAAGTTCATAAGATGATCTGATTGAACCTTTTCCACAACCAATCCAAACATGCGACATAAGTCCACTCAAATTTGTTGCGGCATAATTGCTGAATCTGGAGAATCCATTCCTCACTCAAAAAATATGATAGAGGATATTTCTCTAATCTGCCCACTAAAGTATTTTTATCTAGAATATAGATGTGATCATTTAAAAACACTCCTGACTCTATAGGGGATTTTGGAGATCATCCTTTATATTGTAAAATACCGATATCAGAATCTATGACATCAACAATTTCCATAATCGATTGAACTGATTGCCATTCAATGAAATTTGATGGATACAAGAACGGAGAGAATGAAGAGAATGAGAGGTAAACCAAAGAATGACAATCCAAAATAACAGAGAGGACAAAGAGAATGCGAGGTATACCTAAGAATGACAAGAAGTTCCTAAATTACAAGGATTAGTTAGCTATAGTTTACGACTATTGACATCAAATCAACCTCGAGTGTACAAAGATGGGCAACAAAAGAGTATTAGGGCAATAACTGTGGTGCAATCACAATCGTTTGTTCGGCCCGGCGAGATATTTGAAAATCACTAAAATTTGGCCGGGAAAGTTAAAAACAAGCTTCATCCGTCAAGCACTGTTACAGTTCATCACAAATACCATTGATTAGGACACATAAGCGTTGAAAGCGTGCGAAGTCAAAAAAAAACATATTGACAAAGGGCCCATTTTGAGTTTTAATATCCCCTAATGTCGACTGATATGTCATATGCTGCTGCAACTAATCTTGAGGTACACCAGATGGATGTATAGACAACATTCCTCAATGGAGTTATCGAGGAGGACATTTATATAATCCGGCCAAAAGGCTAGATTTTCAATGGTCAAGGTATGCAAACTCCATAAAGCTATGTACAATCTAAAACAATCATCCAAAGCTTGGTTTCATCGAATCAACACCTTCTTGATGGATCATGGATTTGAGCCTAGCTCTACAACTGTAATGTCTATTTTCAAGGACGTCACACAATTCTTTGTCATCATCACACTGCATGTGAATGATACGGACACCTCTGACTATTTGTTGAACATTGACTGTGCGACTTCACCGACAAAGTTGCATATAAACTCAAATAGTCGATTCGAGCATTCGGTGACTCAATTGTACCTTCAGCACGTCCGGACAGAATCTCTTATGGAACTAGATATTGTCCGAAGGTGACTGCTAACAACATGTAGTGCCTTTCCCTATTTGTAAAGAATAGAGTAAAAAATCTTTTAATTAGTTAGACATGTGTATATATCCAGCAACTTATCAGTTTCTCGGTGAAATGCTCAGAAGCTCAATCATTCAGATCTAGTCGATAAATCGAACATCCAGAGCCCAATTTCTTTCTCATTACAGATTCCTTGTAGTGGTTCTTGGGGTATAGCCTCTAGGCTCATTATAAAAAGTGATACGGAATCTTGATGGCCTTTGTTGAGTTGCTTTGTTTGTCTCTTTATCGGAGTACCGTCTTCATCGGAAAATGTATCTATAATAGACCTTTGGTGATTGCTCAGTAGATGTGACATCAAATTGTAGACAATCCATCATAGCTAAGGCTTCGGTCCAGTTCACTACATCAGTTTGTGAATCCTCACGTATGAAAATTCTCCTCCAATGACATGATTCATGCTGGAGATAAAATTACTAATAGAAATTGCTTTATGTGACTGATAGTATGAGTCGATTGTAATGCTCTAAGTTCCTCACTAATATGCTTCCGCAACTAACACTACAAATTAGTCTACTTCATGCATGTCTACAAAATTGACCATATTGATCCAATAACTTCGAAGCTGTGATCAAGTAAGGCAGTCCTCGATCTATCGAAGTCGACCTGAATCCGATAGACGTAGATCCATGCACCATGGACACTCGCTTGTCGTGACATATCCCAACACATTGTTATATGAAATTATACTTCCATATGATTATGAATATGACTTAGAATCTATTGACATTTTCAATTTATTCAGATTTAGTGAAGGAATGACTGAATTTGTTGAATTTAGACTTCCTAGACCCAAATGATTATTTCTATTTGATAGTTGATTATTGAGATGTAATATTTCTATCACTCAAGATAAGATATTTTATGATTTTGGAGGAACTCCGGTTTGTAATAGTATTGGATACTCATTACTGACTTATTTTGATCTTTGATATCTTATACATTGTCTCTTGAGGACACTTTTTAAGAGAAATTGGGAATTTCTTTTAAAATGGGGAGATGAAGAGATACGAATAAGACTTTCAATGGATGAACTGGTTGCATAGATTCTTGTGAGAAATTCAGGAAGTGTGCAAAGGTTGAACTATCCTAGTGAAATAGAGAAACTCTCTAGTGATTGTTGTGAATAATCTAGAACTAGACAAGTTTTGGGAGTATTGAGCCATGAGTTATTCATAATTATGGGTAGTAGTGGTAAAGATTAAATTTAGATTCCACTGATTGGCTTACCAAGTACCATTTTGTTATGGATTGGATTAGGTTGGATTAAAAACTCAAAATGTACAAATTACCTTCTCTGCTTGCAGAGAGAACTTCTTTACAGTTCTTATCCAAAATAGTACATTGTTTTGAATTGAACAAGGCTCTACAACCCTGATCAGTAAGCTTGCTGAGTAACAATAAATTCTTTGTCAGTTTGGGTGCGTAAAGTGCATCCTTAAGCAAGGTTAGTTCACCATTTGGAAGATGAAGGCATATAGATCTTTGGCCTCCAATTTGTAGAGTACTTGAGTCACCGAAGTAAATATACTTCGAATCTACTAGAGTGAGATGTTCGAATAGGAACCTGCATGGAGTCATGTGCTGAGAAGCACCAGAATCAGGATACCATAGAAGGGCATATCTACTGTATTGATCTTGTATGATTAGCAGTGCTGGGTCTTCATGAGAGGTTCTGGTAGAATTAGATCCTCCATTTTGTTGCATCTTCTTCTTTGCTTCATTGTGCTTGAGAACTCGACAATCCTTGATGTCGTGATTGGTTCTCTTGCAATATTTGCAGAAGAGTTTGGTCTTTGGTCTTTGTTGCTATCGATTGTGCTATTACAATTGCTGGTCTGAATCAGTTTGCTCAGCTTTTGTCTTCTTGTCTTTCGAGGATTTCTTCTTCTGGAACTGTTGCTTATTCGAATAGAGTGCGACTACCTTCATATACAAGCTTTTTCTTCTTACTTCTTTCTGCAATAAACTTGCTATCAATTTTTATAGAGACAAGTTAGGAGCAATCCTCAAGAGAAATACTAAGTTGTCATAAGAGGGAGGAAGACTGGACAAAAGAGACATGTTAGCATCTTCATCTCCAATACTGGCGAACATACTACTGCTAGTTGATTTAGCAGCTTTTTGAATTCAATCAGATGATCAATGATCTTATCTTGAGCGATAAGAACTTCTTTCTCAGGAAGAGACGGGTTGATACATCTATTGTTTCATATAGACCAGAAAGAATGTCCATGCTTCTTTGGAGCTAGAACAATTACATGAGCTATTTGTGAATCTTTAAGATTCAGAGATACAATGGCAACAGCTTTGCCATTCTTAGCTTCTCAAGCGGTCAACATGTCAGGTTTTGCCGGCTTGGCTGTTGAACTGTTGACGTATCCCAGAGTTCTTTCTCAATGAGTATCGTCTTCATTTTGAATTTCCACATGTGGAAGTCATCACCATTGAACTTATTGATCAAGCGGATTTTTGAAGATGTAGCTTCCATGATGAATGATCTAAGAAATTCTAAAATAGTCTTGAATACTGATAAAGGTTAGGAATGATGGCTTTGATACCACTCTGTTGGGTTCTTTGTAAAGCTATGAATGTTGATACCACTCTGTGCGGAATGAGTGTTTGTATTGGGAATTATACTATTAGCTCTGATACCACTCTTGCTGAATGCGAGATTCAGTCAAGAGAAAACTCAATATATAAATTACAACAAGATCTTTGGAAAACAGTAGATTCAGACTATTACTTAGATCGACAAGATGCATTTTAATGATAACCATGAAGGGAGCGAAACAATTAGGCATGTATGACATCCATGCTTCCTTTGAGATTAGATATTCGATTGAGTCGTGGAGCGAGTATCAATGTATGAGAGAGAAATTATCAGAAAGAATTCGATAGTGGAACACACATAAAAAAATAGAGAATCTGCATTAAGTTGTTGTAAATACAACGATCAAATCACGATCTTGTGCTCGAGAATGGTTCACAGTAATAACGTACTAAGTGTTGTGATCTTACTATGCTAGTTACATATTGAATACTATCTCTACTTCTTGAATTACTTTCACTCTCTCTAAAATGTCTGATCCTATGGAATCAAATAATTCTGATACAAAGGAGTTCACAGAGGAACTCTTAAATCATGCTTCCGCTAATTGACTCTGATTATATGTCCCATCATGTTTTACTATATGTTGCCGTTATGTATATATACATGTGATAGTTATAACAACTGTGTGGGCAACGCGCGTGAAGTAGTACAAATATTGCTTGCAAAATGTGCAGAAAATGGCCAAAAAACACCTATCAAGCTCCATAACTTTCTGATCCCTCCAAACTAGCTCTCGCCAACCTGGCAATACCTTTTGCCACATCGATAGAATCTAATGTACTTCATATGAGAGTCAGTTCCCAGCCATTTTGCCAAAATAGCTAAAAAAAAATTAAAAAAACATTAAAAAAACAAAAAATCAGACCTCCTACAGCTAGTTCTCATTGAGACAAGCTCATAAACGAGTCTCCAAGAGTTCCTAAGCAATCTAAGAGGCCGTGCGAGAGTTCCCGAGATCCAAAAAGTGTAGTTTCCACCCAGAACTCTCGCAGACCCCTTTTTTTGAAGTTTTTGTTGCAACTAACCTGTGCCCCTTCTATTGAAGCTTCCTCACATTGAGACTAGCTTACAAAAAAGTCGGCGAGAGTTCTTAATACATCAATAAGCTATGCGAGAGTTCCCAATACAAGAACTAGAATCGATGGCCGGCTCCATACGATAATAGCCAAATTTTAAAATAAAGATTTGAAGAGAGAATATTTGATCAAGTTGTCATGTTGGTGAGCATGACAAGTGAAATCTATAAATTTTTATTTAAATTTCTCAGATTCATTACTTTCATGAAAAGTCAATCTCAAAATTTATATAAAATTTAATATAACATATGAAATGTACAAAAGTTCCTATGTTCGTGAAATAGCCTACTAGCTATTCTTATAGGAATCAATGCTAATATGAATTTTTAAGTTTCATGATTTTAATAGGTGTGAATTTATGTGATAGACAAACATAGAAACTCTTATGATGTCTATCATACTACAAACAAAATAGATTTTGTTAGAGCATAGGAGGCTATAGTGCAACGAAAGCACTTGTCACTGACACAACCCTGTTTTTGTTTACCCTGGCTTGATGTTTCGTATGGAAGAGATTTTTTTATTTTAGGCAACTAGGCTTTCCTCTTGGGTTAGCTCCGTTTAATGACTACACCACTTGTATCTTCTCTAAGACAAATGCTCTTTGGGGAACAAGAATTTTGATCACCAAAGATTACCCGTTTTTAAGACTCATAAGCTGTCATGTGCTTTTAAGGCCTCATTACATCATGATCTTGGAATTTCATAGTTGATCGACCACCTGTGAAATGGTTATCAATGAACCTCCTTAAAAGGAAGAATTGCTAGTAGGCTATTTCACGGACATAAAAATTACAGGTGTGGGTTTTTCATATCGTATTGAATTGGTGTGCAATCTTAATTTTCATTTTCCTGTGGACATTGAGCATTTCATCTCACCTTTCTGCTCTTTTATTGTATTTCGTTTTAGAGGTTATACGTCAAAGTCATCAGTTATTTTTCCTCTTTTCTCAGATATCGATCCCTAGGCAGGGGCAGCTAAAGGCGGCCTTGGATCAGCTCAATGAAGAGGGCTTTTGTGCTTATTGCAGTACTTATGCGTGGCTTGTAAAAGAATGTGGCAAGGCAAAGGCACTCGTTGAAGGAATACTGGTTCATCAGCACACTCTGAGAAACACATATATGAAAGATGTGGCGATCTGAAGCAAGCAAGGTCACTTTTTGACATCATTGATTCTCGCAATGCCTACTCGTGGACTGTCATAATAGGTGCATATGTGCAGCACAAGCAGGCTTTGCAGCTTTTTCACTAGATGAAATGTGGAACCGTGATGCCCGACAAGATCACCTCACTGGATGCCCTCAATGCATGTGCAAACCCATCAGCGCTTGGAGAAGGTAAGATGATCCATGACCTTATTATTATAGTTTGAGTTCAAATCTCATGGTCGGTAACATCCTTGTCAAAATGTATAGCAAGTGTGGTAACTCAGACGATGCCAAGAAGATCTTTGACACTCTGTCCAAGCGAGATATGGTTTCGTGGAATGTAATGATTTTTGTGTATGTCAAGCTAGATAAGCCTGAACAAGTGCTACTAATATTTAGGCAGATAAAGCAGGAAGGGTTAAAGTCTAGTAAAATCACTTACATTCACCTTCTCAGTGCTTATTCTAGTCCAACAGATTTATCAAAGGGTAAGTTAATGCATTTTCAAGTTATTGAAGATGGACTTGAGGAAGATGTTGTTGGAACTGCTCTTGTGAACATGTATGGAAAGTGTGGAAGTACACGACGCTCGTAGGATGTTTAAAAAAATGCTTGTCAGACCCTCAGTCCAGTTTGTAATGTATAACATACAAAGCATATTTTGTATGAAACATGTGATTTTAGCCATGCTCCTTTCTAAATGCATGCATTATTTGTTTGAGTTTGTATCATAGTGGCACGTGGTACCGCCATTATGGTACCGCGGTACCATAATGGTGGTACCACGGTTATGGTGCCGCCCTCAGACCAGCGGTACCAGGGCGGCACCACAAAAATAATATTTTTTATTATTTAAAAAAAAAAAACCCTTTTAACAGGCTAAAACTAGGTAAAAAATTCAGGAAAAAAAAGGGGTACGGTTTAGAAAAAAAGATGTTACTGTACGGAGGGACTGTACTGGGGGCACTGTGGGAGAGCAGACCTAGTGGTCAATGGGAGTGCAGCATGTGGGGGGGCAGCAAATCCGGACAGATGCACCGTCACATGGGCACTGTGGGGGAGCAATACATGGGGCAGGTACAGTAGCACATGGGCACTGTGGAGGAGCAGACCATGGACCCAATCGGAGTGCAGCATGTGGGGGAGCAATACATGGGGCAGGTACAGTAGCACATGGGCATTGTGGAGGAGCAGACCATGGACCCAATCGAAGTGCAGCATGTGGGGGAGCAATACATCCGGACAGGTACACCGTCACAAGGGCACTGTGGAGGAGTAGACTATGGACCCAATCAGACTGCAACATGTGGGGGAGCAATACATGGGCCAGGTACAGTAGCACATGGGATCATCAACAAAAGCAAATTGGGAAACAGGCTGTGGGGTTAAATAGGCACTCACGAGACAGTGAGAGGCTGTGAGAGGCTGTGAGGGAGAGCCAGTGGGAGGCTGTGAGAGAGAGGCATTGTGAGTGGCTGTGTCACAGACCGAGTGAGAGGCTGTGAGAGGGAGGCTGTGAGAGAGCCATTGAGAGCCATTGAGAGGCTGTGAGAGGTTGTGAGGGTCATTTCGAGCAACAGGGTGTCGTGAGATGGCGGCGGGTGAAGCCAGGAGGAAGCTCGAGGAAGATGTCGGAAGGCACAACGAAAGGCATCGGAAGCAAGAGGCAGACATTGCAGAGATGCTGCGAGAGACTCGGCAGAGACACCCAGAGCTGCAGATCCTTGCCCCCGCTGTGGCCCCCGCCCCGCTGTCGAGCTGGATCTGGATGAGCAGATCAGAATGAACTTCACACGACGGCAGCTCATCATGGTCAGGGAAAGGGCAACCAGATGTCGGGCTGACCAGGAGGCAGCTTGGGCTAATCGGGAGGCAGAGCGAGAGCGACATAACAATGCACCTGACGAGGGCGAGGAGTCAGCGGAGTATCCATAGGAATGTTTAGCATAGATAGGGTCTAGTCGTATGTGGCTGACTATTGTTATGTAATGTTCATCAGTAGATGAGGCAGCATTTAGTGTCTACCATAGAGTAAAGAACAGCCCCAGCCGTATTCGGCGGGAATATGTATTGTAATTTTGATACATCTGATGAATTAATGTACGGTTTGTTTTTTGTGCAATGTGTGCCTTGTGTATTGCAATCTGATGTATGTGATTATGAAATGCTATCAAGGGGGTTGTATTTCTATGTTCTGCATATGCTCTCAATCTCTGTAGTGAAAACTAATTGAAAACACGCACACACCATTTGAAGTCAAACTGCAAGTAGAACATCACAATTACAAATTGACAAATACACATTGTGCAGTGAATAGAATATGTCCAACACTAAATATTATATGAAAAATGGTCTGAATACAGTGTTCGACCATCTGGCCGCCAAACATGGAACATGATATCAAACTACTAAAAATAAAATGACACAGCTACAATCAATGCTTTGCCTCAAACTCAGATGAATGCTCTGGAGACAACTCAGGGCCCCGAGCTGACTCTTGCAACTGATATCTATGCCTGTTTGAACCTGGCATGGGCTGTCTATCCGAGAGGGAAGACTCGTCATCCTCATCCTCCCAATCTGCCTCCGCATCAGCCCCCAAGCAGGCTAACCCAAAACACCTGCTGCAGCTGGCTGTAATACTGCACCTCTACCAGCAACTGGAGCCCTACGAGGTCGTCCTCTCTTCCCTGGCAATTTCTGTGCCCTGCCTTTCTTGTTCGGTGCACTCTCGGGCCTTCCTGGCCTCTTGCGGACGAGGGGAGCCGTTAATGCCTCATCACCCCCATGCAAATCACCTGGCTGACTAGGCTGGGCCCAAGCTGCGGCCGGCTGGGATAGAGTACCTAAAGATGGGTGTCCCTATGCAGCTGATAGTGGAGGATAAGTCCAAGGAGTGTGTGCCCGTGGGCCTGCTGCTGGTGGAGGAACTGAATGTGGAGGGGCCGTCTCTGCAGGAGGCAAGTACAGCGATGATAAGTACTGAAAGGGGCAATGTGGTGGACGGTACTGGTACATCCTGGGTGCTACCAAAGGAGGAGCCGGTGCTGTGGGTGCTGCCAAAGGAGGAGCTGGTGCCATGGGTGCTGCCAATGGAGGAGGATGTGTTGTGGGTGCTGCCACTGGAGGAGCGTCTGTAGACGTGGATGCTGCAAGAGAAGATCTGGGCATAGATGGTGGCCTACCATGGAGGCCTGCTGCTGCAAAAGTGGACGGCGATGAAGGGGCTGCAGGCCTCAACAGTATCGGTGGCACTGGAGGTGTTGTGCGGCGCACATACACCCTCTGAGGAACTGGAGGAACTGCAGGCACCTTGTGTAGCTGCTATGGCTGAGACTCTGTGTAGGGCATGCTGGCTAGAGAGGATGGGGGCGCCCAGACGCTCGGCATCTGTTGGGCCTCTGAATCCATGTCTGCAATCAAGTCGTCCAGCTGGGCATCCGAATACAAATGCTCTGGGCTCTGGGACTCATCATGTGCACCATCCTCTGGATCATCTCGTGCCTCATCCTGTGCACCATGCGGACCCTGCATGGCCTCCCAATCGGTACAATCAAAGTCATCTGGTGACTCCTCTGGTGTGCTGTCATAGAAATGCCTATGGCTCTCTGATGCACGCATCCAAGCAGCTGCGGAAGGTAAACCCACTGGCCCCCCCTGTGTGTCCTGCCCGTCTCCCGGTATAATCTATGGCATGTGTCCCACCTCTACCACGTGATGCACCTGTGACCCCTGCTCTAGGCGTGTGCCCAACACCTGTATCATATGCCTCATCTCGCTTTGATCTGACGAACACAACCCGAATGGGCCCATCCTCATCCTGATCATCCTCTGACACTGGCTCATCTACCTCGTACACTGGAGGCTCTCTGTGCTCAAGCCCAAGCTCTCTCTCTCTCTCTCATCTCGGCAAGCTCCCTCTCTCTCTCTGCGATCAACTGTGTGCCCAGGTCTTCTGCAGGCATGGGATGGGTGCTCCGTAGGCAAGTCAACCTGGCGCTCCAAATCATATATCTTCATCTGCAAGGTTTAAAATTTGCATGTCAGGGAGACAACTCTATCAAGAAATGAAACCAACATACCAGGAGTCAACCATCATGCTATGAAAGATTAGCTTATCACCTGCAATGCGCTCGTAATGGTCGGAAGTCTCCTGGCGAGACATGTGTTGGTGCTACAGAACACCAACCGCTCCAACTGACTCACTGACAACGGGTTTCTTCTCCTCGTGTGAATGAGTGCCCATGTGCTCCAATTATGCTCACACACGGAGGCAGCACAGTCCTGTGGTACGTGCATTGAAATACTTCAGCACATTGTGGCAGGGGTGGAACTTCAACAAAACACAGCAATGGAGGATAAAATGAGATGCATACCTGAGAAAGGACATGCAGTGCAAGACGCTGTATAGATGGGTATGTGCTACCGAACATGGTCCACCAGATAATGGGTAGCTGCCTCCTCTCTGGATCTTGAGCAGCCGGGTGGCCGAATGTGCCCATGCCAAAACGGAATGCAGCGAGCTCTTCCATGAGCCTGATAGGATCCAAACCAATGTGTGGACCCACTTTGTGAATGTACTGAAGCCAATCGGCCTCGAGCTCCCTGTCTGCGATCTGTGTCGAAGAGAGGAAGAGGGGATGCAGTATGTGTGCAACTCTGTGGATACTCTTGTGGAAGTAGTTCCACCGCGTCTCCCAGATGAACTTCAGCTCGGTCATCCTGCAGGTGAGAGGCATGTGGTGTAGGGCATTACGAAAAAACTTAACATTGACAGAAAAACAAACTAGCAATTACTAAAAAGATAAAGGCCAATTACATTACTATACTACTTACCTCTCTGGCTGCAAGATGGGTAGCTGCAGGAACTGTCCAATCCGGTCCATGAGCTCATATACCAGTCCAAGTGTCGACCCCTCTGCTGTCAGCCATGCGAAGCACAATGTAAAGTGGTCAAAGCAGTCCTGACAATGTCTGTGCATCCCTCCAGAACTGGTCTCCCCTCACCGTGGAAGAAAAGTGCTCCCCATCCTCAGTGCGCGGAAATGTACTGGCACACCAAAAAACACTGGAAACCATCTGTAGAAGCTGCGCCCTACACCTGATCAGACGGTCGATGACCATCAAGTCGAATGCAAAGCGTGTGGGGGCTGGCTTACGGAGGTCTAGATGGCTGAACACCCGGAACATGGCAAGAACACGCCTCTTCCTGGTGACAAAAGTCACCAGGAAGAGGGCCTCACGGACGATGGCTCTAACCCAGGGAAGTGCACCTATGTCCCCCATCAGAAGGTCTATGTCGTGCATGGCACAGGGGGTATGAACAATGTGAGGGAACTCGGCCTCTAGCAGTACACCCATCTGAATGCAGTTCGTGGCATTGTCCGTCACCACCGTAACGACATGCTGGGGGCCTATGGACATGATGGAAGACCTGATGACATCAAACATGAACTTTGCAGATATGACTCTCCCCCCCTGCTACAATGCACTGCCCTCAAAAACTGTGTGCCCATGCAGCTGGAGACCAATATTTTGAGGATCGGCCTCCTCCGGTCATCAGTCCAGTCATCGGACATGATGCTGCAACCCTAAGTGGCCCAGTGGAGACGTCGAGGCTCCATCTCTCTAGACAATGACTCGAACCTTTGAACTAGGGACTCTCCAGCTAGGGCTGACAGACTGTGCAAGGCGGAAGGCCCTTCTGAAGGGCTCGAAGGCGGTGATGGCAAATGGAAGGTTCAGCTCATAAATCAGACTGGCCACGACCTGTGTGGCCTCTCTATCCATGTGCGGCTGATGCGCGTCGCGAATGCTCTACTACCTAAGAACTCTCCCAGCTGGGCGACGGGTAGCGGACCTCCAGCACGGTGCACCAAACATGATGGGAATGGATGATGACGTGACAGGCTGGGCACTAGTGGATGCATCAGCTGTAGACGTGGAATGGGGAGAGTGGGATGCACTGGCCGGGATGGGTGCAGCAGCGTAAGTGGGGTACACTGGTGGAGGGTGGACATCTGGCATGGGATACGAAAACAGCTTGGTAGGGAGGTCATTCGGATGTGAAGGGAGGGAGGAAGGGATCTCTTCAACATCCTAGAAGGCCTCTTCACTGGCATCCGGGGCCTGCTCCTGGTCGGGAGGTGGAGAGTCCATGAGAAAGTAGTAAACTGGGGGAGTGCGAGCAACAATAGGTGGTGGTGGAACCACAATGGCAACTGGTGGATGCGGTGGGACAGGATCCACCGGAATGGGTGCAGATGGGGGTGCGTGAGGAGGAACTGTCTGAGGGAGATGAGGGGCAAAGGGACTGGACGAGGATGCACTCCCTTTCCTCGTGCGTGCCAGCCAAGCAGGCAACAACTTGGGGTCAATCACGTAAGGAGCGGTGCAAAACCGAAGAACACCCTCCGAAATGGTGTTTTTCCCTGCCACAAGACGTGGCCCGTAGGTATCCAAAAGTCGCTGCCTGACAGGAACGGACATGCTGGCATAGGGGGCAGCATTCAATGTGCCACCATCTCTCGCGTGTGCGACGAGTAGGTGGCCTTTAAGGCGAGTGAGGGTAGCAACGAACTCGGTCAGGCAATATCGACAGCGCACTATCCTTGCATCGGACTTGTTAGACTTGTCAGGAACCCGCCTGACAATGTCCACCTCATCCCACAGATCAGCAAGGTTGGAATGCACCATCTCTGTAGAAAGGACTAGGGAAAGAAGGCAGAGATCTCTGTGGGTGCGATAGGAGTCGGAAGGCTTGAAAAAACCACAACAAAGGCCGAAATAGCAATAGCAGGAGAGGATGCGATTAGTGTGATGTGAATACAGTCGAGAGGGCGTGGACAGTAGGGCGATGGGCATACAACAGAAAGGGCACGGACAACAGGGAGGGCGCGGACAGTAGGGTGACGGGCAGGGAGAGAGATGAAGCGAGGGGGGGGGGGCATTAGGTTAAAAAAAAAACACAGTAATATATTAAATATTAAAAAATATTATATATTGTGGTACCGCGAATCAGTATGGATCCACGGTACCACACTGGATCCGTGGTACCGGGATCCACGGATCCTGGTACCGCTGGATCTATGGTTTGTATGAAAATTGGAACAACAATTTTGCAAAATTGAAGGAAATTGGAGCATCAACTGCACCAGAAAAGACCCACTTCCCACTGCACGAAATTGCTTGCCATTATGTTGGTAAAACAATACTCTTCGCTAGTGATAGGCCTGAATGGGATCAATTGTGACAAAAGGCCACTCCCAAAGGGGTGGCTGTTTAAAAGGTGAGAAAGTAGATCGGTTTTGATTCTTTGAGGTTAAAATATAGAGAACCGTAAAGAGGGCAGAAAGAGAAATCTTAGCAGAAGGCGAGAAATCCAACCCAACAACCTTCCAACTTCAAGCAGCTTTTACTATTGTTACGCCTTTGAATAATACGCAATCATTGATTGCTAATTCTTTATGCCGGAAGATTTCAAAGAATGTCAGGCCGGGGAGCTCATGGCATCAGCCTAGAAAGAGCCTCTGCAAATTCCACAAAAGCAAAGGTGTAGAATAACGTAGTAAAAGTATTGAGGCAAACTAATAATTGGGAAAAGAACCAGATAAGGTTCATAAGCCCTGATAGGCAGCAGTATCACCGCAAGAACATGAAACTCCAAAAACCCATGCCAACTTTGAGCATCACAAATGTGAGTATCTAGACGTTCAAAACACAAAACCATATCACGACTCGTAAGCGTTATGATTTTGCTCCAAGCCGCAGCGCAAGCTTTACACGGCTGCTAAGTTACTCATTACAAGATATCTTCCTGTGAAAGATAAAACTATGCATGTCCTGAAATGCCATTGTTTAGAAGTAGAAACTCACTCCAAAATTCTGGATAAAGAAACCTCATTTCCACCAGAAGAATTTCACAGGTAGAATCCAAAAGCAAGAGTTATTACCGGGAAAAGGCGTTGACGATCCGATCCTTCGACTTTCAGGATTCAAGACTTATTTCTGGAGAGCGCCATTTACCAGCATAAAATTGACTCAATGGAAAGGCAGTAAGTGAGTGTTTGTCACTTGAGAGTGTGTGGTAGCCTTACGAAGATCGCCTTATTAGTTTTTTTAAATCTCTTCAAGGCCATGCATGATCGTCTATGACAATGTCATCCAAGATAGATTTTGTATACCAGATTTTAGCTTTCTAAGCAGTGGAAACATTTTATTATCGTTTGATGTTTTTCATACAACGCTCATGTCAAAGAATTTCTGTGATAACTTGGATTTGAAAGGCATGCCCAAACTGGAACAGAATCTGTCTCCATCCTCTTGTTCGCTGGATTTAATGGATGATCAACCTAATGTAATAGGAATTAGCATGGACAATTTGCTGCGGTGCCAGTCGCTATTGCAAGAAAGCAAGAAACTACTTCAGAGCAAAGCTCTCTTCCACAAGGAGAGATTAGCTGACATCATTTAGAGTCCTTCAGACAAACTTCATAAAAACTGCTTTGCTGCACATGAGGCTGCTTCCTATTATCTTCTTTGTTTAAAGGAGCCTCTATCAACGCTGCCCATGCCTTTTGGCCTCGATAAAAGCTGACAACAACAGAATCGATGGATGAAGGCTGCTACCTGCTTTGGGCGATGCAAACGAACTACCATCTCAAGATTGAGTACTGTGAATGTTCAGCAAATGCTGGCAAACAATTTTAGCCTCCTGGAACTGCATAGCCTATTCATATGGAGTCAAATGTCAGGTCTTGTTTGAGAAAACCGACGTTTGGTGTTTCTGATGTTAGATGTAGCCTAGATCAGTAAACTTTACGACACAAAAGTTAGAACCTGAGCTTCAGCTAGGTATTGGCATGTGTCTCCAACTCGCGTATCCGGCTCTCCAAGATCTTGCTTATGCAACTCAAGGTAGCGTGGTATGTATCCACGGAGCTCTCGTGTCTACCTAGTAGCAATGCAAAATTATCACCTAACTGCATGTATCCTGAAAAGGAAGCAAGAGCATGTCCCGACTGGGAGGTGGTATTGGACAAAGCAAGAGAGCGTTCAAGCACAACAATGGCGTCTTCGTACTGTCCCAGCCAGCAGTGAATTGTAGCCAATATATGAAGGCTCATCACGAGCTCAAGCTTGCAATATTTGTCTGGAATACATCAGAGAATGATCTGACAAAATCAAAAGATAATCAAAATTGCTTATAGGAGATATGGAAACAAACTTCAAATAGGATCTTTATTCATAAACTGCTGTTCATGAAAAGTTTTGACAATAATAAGCAAGTCCTTAAGAGCTATACAACAACGGATACATATCTACTTTCTAAATTTAAGTAGTTGCCGATGTGTCGTCTTCAACAGAAGCTAAAACAAGCTCAAGATGCACATAAATGTGTCCAGTCGACTCAGCAAGGGCACTTGAAGTGCCGCTTTTCAATCGTTTCATGCCAGTGGCACCGAAGGGACCATCGTGGTCGAGCTAACCACCACCTTAGCTTCCATGACGTTGGGGTCCATGCAACTCTGAGTATTATGGTTCATGGATATGAATGACCAATTAGTAACGACACCGAATACTCTATTTCCCTTGCTTATCAGATCTTCGAGAGCAACGGCGTTGAAAAGCTTCACGTTAGGCCTGGGAAGCAGCTTGCTCATGATTGTGAAGGTGAACAAAGCGGCATGCTTAATCACGACATAGCTTTCAAGCTCTTCATAGGCCACACCAATCTCATGTAAAACTTAGATACGGTGCGCATGCTTTCTGACAACCATGGCAGAGAAAAGCTGCCCTCCAAAACAGGATCCCCCTGCAAGGCTCACCGATTGCTCAACAATCGGAACCTTCACACCAGGATTTTTACTAAGCTCATAAGGACATGAGAGCCTACGACATCCTGCCCCACAATCACCACATTAGTATCGGCATGGGTGATATGACCCCACAATCACCACATTAGTATCTGCATGGGTGATCGTATCCATCATGTAGCGGTGGGCCATTTCCTGTGCCAGAATAGACTCCTTCATAGGATAAAATTTGAAATTGTGAAGGTCATACTTGAAATCAGAATATAGAGCGAAGCAAGTAGGGATGCCTTGCTTGGAGCAGCGGGGCACAGATGGGGGGAAACCAAGAACTCATGAGCCTGTTTGAGAAGAACGGAGAAATAAAACATCAACAAAGGGCTTGGTGACAGATTTACTATTTGCATGTGCAGCATCGACGCCCGCCAATGCAACTGTGGCGATGGATGAAGCACCAATCTCTGAGTAATTTTACTCTTACAAACTCGCTGATGAGAGAGAGACCACACCACAGAGGTTTCTCATTTACAAAGTCGGTGATGAGTGAGACACAGATTTGGCACGCAATTTCTTTTCGTGGATGTCAAATTACAGCCTTTGCTTTAAACACAGATCTACATTACATATTTTCCCACGTGGATAGGGCAAATTTGCACACAGAACAAAATTGTAAAAAATCTATTTATTCATGCACTTCAAAAGCACGGTTAATGCATGCTAAAGCACACATTGGCACGTCTTTGCTTGCATTATGTGTTGTTTGCATGTATTTGTAACAACTCTCAACTAAGGTTCATGTCTAATAGGTTTAGGATGTCATCATAGAGTATTGCCTTTGCAAAGCAAGTCCAAAAGAAAAGCAAAATTTTTACTACGTTACATATTTTGCCACGTGGATAGGTCAAATTCATAGGACAAAATTGTAAAAAGTCTATTTATTCATGCACTTCAAAAGCACAGTTCATGCATACTAAAGCACACATTGGCATGTCTTTGCTCTTTTGGCCTTATGCATTATGTGTTGTTTGCATGTATTTGTAACAACTCTCAACTAAGGTTCATGTCTTAAAGGTTTAGGATGTCATCATAGAGTATTGCCTTTGCAAAGCAAGGCCAAAAGAAAAGCAACATTTTTACAACTTTGTCCTATGCTTAAATTTGAGCTATCTGCTCAAAGAGGATAATCTACTTTTGTCCATGCTCTTTATTCCTATGCTTCTTCTACCATTGTCTTTAATGGTTCTCGTTCTTATGTCGTCTTTCCTAAGTGCGGCATTCGTCAGGGCTGTCCACTCTCTCCCTTGCTCTTTGCCATCGCGACTGAACCTCTTCCCCATGCTTTTCGACATGCTGCTTCCATCCATTCTATTGCCCCCGTTTCGTCCCCTTTGAGCCCTCGCTCTCATCAATTGTTTGCTGACGATGCCTCCTGGCATTCCCGACTGAAGACTGCCTCTTCCTTCCCCATCGCTAAGCTGCGTTACTTGGCTTATCACATGCTCACTAACTCTTTGCCTCTTCGTGCTAAGTGGCCCTTCCTATCTGACCGTCTTTGTCCTCCTTGCCAGCTGGAGGAAGAAACTGTTCAGCACCTGTTCTATCATTGTCGTCAAGACTTGTGGTCGGAAGTCCGTTGCCTCCTTAACCGCTGGTGTACTCTGCCTCCTCTTGCGGCTGACATTATACTGCTGGGGATCCGCTGTGATGCATCCTTCTTCACTTCCTTTCTGGCATCTTTGCAGGCTTTCTATTTTGTGGATGATCTGGCTGACGCGTAACAAGCAGGTTTTTGATGGCTCTGCTTCTCCACCGCTGGCTACTACTTGTCTGCGGCTTGCTATATGTTTTTCTACTGCTGTTTAGTAAGTTATGGACAGCCTCCCTGCGTGGTGTGCTGAAGTCCTTTTTTAGAGCTACTTGCTTCTTTTTGGAGGCGGTTTGCTGCGATGGCCTTTGATGCCGTGTACAGTCTTATTGTACTTGTACATTTGTGAAAAGCTAATAGTATACTTAACCTTTGCAAAAAAAATAAAATAAAAGAGGATAATCACATGGCACATTGTAAAACATAGATATGCATTAAGATCAAAGGTTGTGATTAAGATTTGATATATAATAAAATAGAAAATGTAGATGTTCATGATACCTTCTAAATCAGAAACCAATCAAAATCTCTCGCTCTCTCTCTCTATAGGTCGCTCGCTCTGAAGAATCCCATCATCCACCAGCATAGAGAGAGAGAGAGAGAGAGATCAGAGAGAGAGAGAGAGAGGGAGCCTCCAGCTCAAGCTAATCCTATCATGCACCAGCAAAGAGAGAGAAAGAGCTATTGACGATAGAGAGTAAGAAGCCAAAGCTGCTGACACAAAAGAGAGTGGTGAAGCATTTGTTGTGATTGTGGTAGGAGTTAGTTTCATTGACAGCCATCCTGAGATGCGAATTCGTCTGAAGAACGAGGTACATTTGTGCTACATAATCGCTGTTTTCTCTTGCCACATCAGGGGAAGAAGCACACTTGGAGAACTCAATATAACCAAGAGCATAATCGATTTTTTTTGCCACATCAGGGGAACAAGCACACTTGGAGAACGAAGAACAACGGATAGTTGTATGCTGCATTTAGCTCAGGACTACAGGTACAGGTGAAGCGAATACCATCATCCACGAGGGGAGAGCGAGAGAGAGAGAGAGAGAGAGAGAGAGAGAGAGAGAAGAATTTGTTGTGATTGTGGTAGCTAGGTGAGTTTCTTTCGTTGACAGCCATCCTGGGATGCGAATTCGTCTGAAGCGGATCGTTTGTAAGCAGTGATTCTCAGAAGCGGGTCGTTTTTTGTTTATTTTGTATTGTGCTGTCTATCATAGTTGTGCTGTAAAGATAGCCCACGATAGTGAAGATTTTTGTGCTGATGTGGGATCGATCAAGTAGATACCTGAAATTAAACTGATCCGTGCAAAGATGTTGGCAAGCACCACTTTGGAAGCTGGGAGGTAAGCTTTGCTTATGGCATCAGTGACTATTCTCTCATTAAATAGTATTGTCAAGCTTGGATGCCATTGCATTCCAGTCTATCTAGATAATTAAACAGTGCCTGTTTTTCTCAACTTTTTGCCAGTGCTGGAAGTGCGTTGAGTTGCGAACAGGTTTCAAGATTATTCCACCATTTCGCTGCCCAGACATGAGGGCTGTGCTGTCATCCCTAAAAGACTCAAGGTTGCAGCTATGGTTGCTAGGCGAGTCAAGTTCTCCCCTGCACCACAAGAGTTGGAGCAGGATAAAGACCCCGATGCATCCGCTCGACCTCCCTTCACTATTGTAGACGTAAGAGCAAAATGCATGGAGATCCATGAGCTATGTTATCAAAGATGTAGCCATTGTGCTGGCCTTAGCTGCAGCAGCTGCAAACATGAACAACTGGTTGCTGTGGCTAGTTTACTGCTTTGCTCAAGGCACCATATTGTGGGCACTATGCCTAACTAGGATTTAACAATGTAATTTGTGGCATCAGATCTAATTGATCAGTCATTCATAAACTAATTATTTGGATCCCTTACAAAGAATGCATGCACAATTGAATGTTGGTTGTGGACTACCGGCTTTAATGGCGAGACATTTCAAAAGTTGACAGTGCCGTCTTATCGTACCTATCCGCAAGGAACTTCAATCTACTTCATTAGCAAGTTGACCTCGAATGGAAAAGATGTAGCGTTACTTGAACTGACAACTGAAGAAAAACGATGGCGCCTGCTACCGGAAACCAATTGGAGCTTTGACTTCGGAATACCTAATTACGGCTTCTGCTTTGAACCCCGACTAGATTGCCTTCCATAATTCTTAGCGTGTACAAACGATAGAGTGTTTCAAAATCACTTAAGGAGAGATGAACTGGCTAGAGTTTGTTGTTAGAGAGAGAATGAGAGAAAGAGTGTGTGTCTATGTGTGGATCATCAAAACACTTGAAGGAGTGGTTTTGCCCAAATGATGGACATCATAATGTCACGGACTAGTAACTTTGGTCCTTTAATCGAGTTCACATGTAGACTAGCTCAATGCACCATTGCTCTTGAAAAATCATTTTTTTAACCTACTAAAAAACTTAGTACTTATGAAATTTGTAGGTTTCTTTCAAACTCAAGCTAAAAAAACCTATTGGTCCTAGTTTAAACACTTAAATAACCTAACGCTTTTAGATTTTTTACTTATGAAAAATATAACTTTAAATTTCAAAAGTTGCCATGTGGTCTTAATTTCAGCCCGATACATAATAATTGAATTACCATAACATTTTATCTTTAAAAAGAGTAATTTTTAAAATTATATTAGAACATAATCATTACAATTTTTTTCTTTAAGCAAGATAATACGAAATGATAATAATAATAATAATAAACTGAAGCATTACCTCGCAAATCAATTGTTGAAGTGTACTATGTGCCCTTGAACGCTTCCTAGCATTCAACTGGAATACTTCAGCTTCCGAGCACTTATCATGTTGTTGACGTATGTTTCCCAATGTTCAAAATGAATATCTATACTTCTGAACACTTCCTACCTTTCACTCTTCAGTTGTCAAATTGGGCTAAAAAAACAATTCACATTACTTCTTACTATATTTGTAAAACTTTTGATTCACCATAATTTCCAATAAGATTAAGAGGTGACAAAGTGTGGTCCAATCATAGTTAAGCATAGTGGTAGCTCATGGATCTACTAGTATCATTGTACTCCTCATTTTGGATCTAATTGATTTGGTGATTGTATGGATTTTGAGTGTCATTGAATTTCTAGCTTTCTCTCTCTACCCGAGAGCTCATGATAGTTTTTCTCTCTCTACCCGAGGAGAGCAGCTTCTTTTTACTTAAAATAATTTTTGAATACTTCCCACACGTGTGAGTGAGTTGGAAGTGATTGAATGCATGTAGTAGTGTGTTTTTGCCATAGGATCAAAACTAGATCTTGAATCTCAATCTAGTCTTGATCTTGGTGCATCTACACACCTTAGGAGATCACAAGTACATGTAGTGGACAATCCACACATGTGAAATCAACAACAGAATCACAGGATTGATGATGAAGAAACAAGATAAGACGGTCTTGAAATGGGAAAATCCCCCTCGGAAGATTGACTCAAAAAAAGTGCCACCTTAATTGGATAAAGGCAAAAGAAAAGTTGAGGATGATTCTTCAAGCCAGATTTATAGTTAGACATCATCATCTAGAAAGTCTTTACCTTTGAAAAAAGATTTATCATCTCGAAAGTCATCACCTCCACGATCAATTCCTACTAAGAAGGCTAAACGAAGATCCAAGACAAGTCCTTTCGAAAAAGAACAAGAAAATGTAGTCCACCATGATATGCCTAAGCATTTTAAATGCTATACACTGGATGATGTGGTTATCATGTTACCTAAAGCACAACGTGAATCTGAAGAACACATGCCGGAATCTAAAGAAGTTTACATTGGCCCAACTAAGACCCAACCAATAAATCTTGCCGAGCCAGGACAACCGGAAAAGATTGTACAAGTTGGATCACAACTTAAGAGGGGCATCTTTCATGTTGTATCTACTACAACACATTCATATATGCTTCTCTTCCTTTGCTTGAAATGCTATCTTGCTTCATTGAACTTTTTGGATCTCAAAGTTCAAGAAAAGCTATACTAGTTTTGTATGATGCTTATGGTATGGACATGTTTCTTGTCATTATTGACTTAGATGTGTTTCCAATACTTTTTGAAATCAAGATATTGTATTGTCAAAAGTATGCTCTTGGTTCTAGTGAGAACAAGATTGAGCTTGCTACTCACTTTTTTGAAAATCATGTTTTCACATGTTTTGAGGCAAATTGTAAACTCCTCTTGAGATTAAGTGAAGCATCCAAAGTGGACACTTACATCCTTGAGAAAGTAACTAGCCTAAAAAAGATCAAGATAGTTTTTGATATCAAGATTAGATCCATCATGGATATAGTTCATTGTATGTGGACTAGTCAAGCTAGAAAGCATAATCTTGATAATCATCATTGTTTCACATCTTATGATCTTGATCTCCATGATCCTTATGAGGCTTGGAAGCCTCAAATTTCTCTATTTATGGTGCATCCATCATGCAAGTGGAACTTTCAAAGCAAAAATCATCATCAAGCATGGAGGAAGCCCATGATCATAGTGGCATATTGGTGGAGCACTCTTCAAAGGCATTGGCAAGAGATCTCTACCAAAGAGATCTTATCATGGATATGGTGAGGGTGCTGCTATGATGGATCCCTTGGCTGATCTTCACTTCTTATGCATACCAAAGGATCCACTCAAAAAGATTTACAAACTTCTCAAGTGATCTAGTACCTTTCCAACCTATTTTTTGAGGAGGAGTGTGAGAAATTGGCAAAAATCTAGCTTGGTATTTTTTATGATAGAAGTTTGTAAACTGTGATTTTGGATCAACCAAGCAATCTCTTGACCAAACCAACTGTGTCCACCCAGGTCTAGGTGCCCTATCTAACCCTCTTTAAAAGCTTATAACTTTTGATTGGCTCAACCAAATGGAATGAAACTGATTGCATCATAAACTAGACAAAAATAGCTTCAAAACAAGCTATCAAGCAAGATAAATGGGTGTTTGAGCGCCTGATTCCGTACAGTACCAAGTCAGACCCAATCAATGTCCTTTGATCTCTTTTGATCCAAAATTGAACAAGAATGCTAGAAAAATGGACCTTGACAATTTCTAGCTCAAGATTGATGAATAGTTTTCACTTAAATGGATCAAAATGCTTGGTCACCTTAGGTAGGCTTTGATACCATGTTGATTTCACATGTGTGGATTGTCCACTACATGTACTTGTGATCTCCTAAGGTGTGTAGATGCACCAAGATCAAGACTAGATTCAGATTCAAGATCTATCTTTGATCTTATGGCAAAAACACACTACTACATGCATTCAATCACTTCCAACTCTCACTCACACGTGTGGAAAGTATTCAAAAATTATTCTAAGTAAAAACAAGCTGCTCTCCTCAGGTAGAGAGAGACAAACCATCATGAGCTCTCAGGTAGAGAGAGAAAGCTAGAAATCCAATGACACTCAAAATCCATACAATCACCAAATCAATTAGATCCAAAATGAGGAGTACAATGATACTAGTAGATCCACGAGCTACCACTATGCTTAACTATGATTGGACCACACTTTGTCACCTCTTAATCCTATTGGACCATTGATCCATGCACCTCTTAATTCTATTGGACTATATTCAAGCACACCTCAAATTCCTATTGGACCTCACATGGTTCCACCTCTAAATCCTATTGGACCTCTTAGAATTCATCAAACAAAAGCATTACACTTGTCTACACTCTAATTGGCACGAGTTTAGCCTCTTACTCTATTTTGGCTCAATAGTGGCATTACAAGTGGAAATGCATAATTTGCCATCTATGCCAAATTTGTTCCTATCAATATCCTACACCTAGATGCTTGATATAAAAAACATAAGACCCCTATATCTAACATAGATAATCTTTTTCAATTCTTCACACGTGACTTCCTTCAATATAACTGCTTTGGGCGGTTTGATTGTTGGTTCATCAGGAACAGTACGCACTCCAAATCTGGTCAGATCCATATGATTTAGAATCTGTTCATCCGTAAGTTCTGCATTGCCATCATAAGTTAAGGCATGTCTCACTGGTATGAGATCATCCTCACTTGGATCTGGTATAGGTTCTGTTGATATCCAGGCTACATTCAGTATATTTAGTGGAAACGTGATTGGTGTATCCAAAGTTCGATCTAATAAGGAAATCTCGCTCAAATCTGATTGATTATCTTGTTGACACATATATCCTGTTGTACAGTCAATCGTTGAAAGAGCTTCATTCCAATTGACCGTATCTATTTGAGAATCGTAATGAACTCCCAAATTTTTATGTGGTTGGTCACAAGTGTGATCTGTTGTTGATGAATTGTCATCCTCATTTTGAACCACTAGTCTGATAGTCCAAGTTGTAGGATCAATTTTAACTGGACGTTCACGATTTTCAAAAGTGATTTTTTCGGTACCCCATTTATAAATCACTTGCGCAACTCGTAACCATGGACGTCCCAATAGAACTCGATAAACATTAGGCGCTTCTGGTAAGTCCATCACTATGAAAGTAATGACGAACTATACTCCTGCAATCCTGACACGTATATCTTCCACCATTCCTCGTGGACGAAATGTCATTTGATCAACTAGCTTAATAGCAAAAGTAGTAGGTTTGATCTTTGTAAGGCCCCATTTTGCACATTCTGCCTTGTAACTGTTCTAATAAGAAGAAGAACCGCCATCTATTATGGCTGCTTCTTTAGGAAATTGTCTATGTTGTATCAGCAGAGTGATATTCTTTTGTTCACTTTTCTCAAGCGGCTCCAGCATGGAGTACTTTGTTAGATTTTTCAAATCCAGCACAAAAAAGCGGCTCCTGATGGACTTCTGGTTCTTCTTGAGCTAACTTTTGCGCTAAGACTTCTTTTGTTTTTGGCACCAACTTCAGGAACTCTCCCAATGAAATATTGATCTTACTAGACAAAATGTTCATGAGTAGTTTTGTTTGCGGTGCTTCTGGTTCAATCATCTTGAAGGGTTCTTCAAGATGATGTAACTGATCATTCATATCCGTACGTAAATTTCTTGAAGGCTGCAATGGTGAAGACCAAACTTTAGTTGTTGATTTAGCAGCTTCAAGCTCCTCTTCTTCTTGTAGAGGTTGATATCTTCGTTTTTCTGCATTAAGATTTGGATAGACTCTCGATGTTGTTGGTGTATCGTTCAATGGTATAGAATCAACAGGTACTGGATCCACTACTAGTTCTTTTTGCTTCTATGCTCTGGTGACCACCATCAAGGGTGCACTTGGTTTATTCTGAGCTACTAGTCTTTGCTTGATTGTTATCAAACTTACAGGTGCTGTAGCTGGTGGTGGCTTCGATCTTGCTGGATAGTCTTTATAGCAATGCCCATAACCACAGTCATGACATAATGGTATATATTTCTCTTTATTTGTACATTTTGCAACTCTATGATTTTCTCCACATGTAAAGCATCCAAGTGGTGCTCTGGTCCAATTTATAGAAGCTTGTTGTTGAGCGACAACATAAATGGCATATTGTTCTGAAGATCCACCTTCCTGATCATTACCATAGTTCCATTGCTCAGCACTTCCGTAAGGTTTTGGTTCCATCAAATTGGCAGGAGGAGCGGAGTGCTTTGGTGGAGCAGGTAAAGCTAAACGTTCCGGGTATCCAAGAGCAGATTGTCGCGGTCTTACTACTGGATTACCTCCATATTGTGGTTCTCGATATCCCATCTGGGCATACTGTTGTTGAATTATCCGAGGGTTGAAGTTGCAAAAAGAATTCTCATGATCAGGTGAATTACACGGATGGCAAACACTGAGTTCCATTAGTTTTTTCAATTGAGGACACTCGTTCACTGTGTGATTTCCTATACAAATAGAACACCAGACATTTTCCCTGGTAGGAAAAGTCTTGGCCAGCTTTTCAGGTTCCTTGTTTGATTCCCCGTGGAAATTTTCCAATGCTTTGATCTTCAAATCATTAGAGGAGTTTTGAGTTCCAAAAAGACCCTTTAAGAATTCGTGCAAGATGTCTTTTTTTATTATTAAAATAATATAGCACTAATACTTTTGACTTGCCATAACGTTTTAATCGTGGCTCAAAACTATGTCATCTAACAAATCATTGGAAAGCCTTTGTTGAGCATCTTCTAATGCACTAAACTCCGCTAAATTTGAACTTACCGCTAAAAAGTTATGCCATTTTTAGTATGGAATCAAAATGTGGACTCAAAAAGTTACGTTACGTAGATTTCAAATTTGAGTGTTTTGATTGGTCCATGTGTAAGAAAAATTTGAGAAAAATAATTAAAAGAATCTTTACAAAGGGTCAACTTCTTTTCGGCTTCAACCTTGTCTTCATGCTGTTTGGCAATCTTTAACTCTCGATCCAGCTGGAAAATTTTTTGGCTGATCAAAGTGTTTTCGGACCCCATCTCAGAGATTCTCTGCTGCATTTCCTTCTTCTTATCCAGCATAGACTGGATCACTTGCGCAAGGCTTGAAACCAAACCTAGAGCATCAAAGTCGACGGTCGTGGAGGCGGCAGCAACAGGAGGACCTGATGGTACTGTCCTTGGTAGACATGGAATAGGTGCCACTAGTTCTTCTTCTTCAAAAATGTCCTCCTCTTCAAATCCCTCAGGCACTGTGGCGTCGAAGTGTTTCGGTCATTTCACAGCTTTGTCGACCCGAAGTGCGGCTGGGCTATCTTCTGTGTGAGGTTGCTGGCTGACAACTTCAACACCAACAGTAGATTCATGGATATGTCCGAATCCTTAGGGCTCTGGGGCATTTGGGCCCCAAGGAGGTCGGAATCATCGAACATATCCATAAAGATTTGTGTGTTTGGTGAGGTGGCTTCGGTGTGTGGAGGTGAGGCGGCCTGGGAAGCTGTGATGGGAATGGTAGGCCCAATGGTCACAGACTGTCCATGAATGGAAGCAAAGGCGAGGGAAGCATCAGAGGCTGGGGGAATGGGAAGTTCAGTGCAAACATCAGCAGGGGGTGGAAGCGCAGCTGACGAGGTATGCCTAATGCGACGCGAGTCAGGAATAACAATCTCACTACGTGGACGACGATGACTATGAGAACTCGAGGCCTGGTGAGATGACTATGCCGGTGCTTCTTCATAGACCGAAAGCATGGAATTCAGGTGGAAACTATGGATTTTGTTTTCTAAGTGAGAAGCAGCTAAAAGGGACAATAAAGAGCCAGCAACGAACTGTTGCTTAGTATTGGCCTTAATAGCTCGTTTGAACTCACCAGGATCAGCCTTGAACCAATTATATGGTTCAAGAGGGGGTTTGGCCAACTTGGTGTGGGACTCCACTATCCTATGGAGGATCTATGATGTGATGCGGTCCTTGCTGAGGTTGCCAACCATCAGGAAGTTGTTCAGTAGCTGGGCAGCAACGTGGATTGAAGGCTCAATGACGGCTTCCAGAAGGTAGCTGTCATTGGTCCAGTGCAGATAGTTGGTGAGGTCAATATGTGGCTTGATGGCCTGTTTGGTGTGCATGTGATTGGGTGAGGCCTGTGTGTCGGATGCTATAACTATAGCTGCAAGGGTGGCCTCAGTGACGTGCACCTTGTGTGTGGCTCCCTAGAAAGTGATATAAAATTTAGATTTCTCTTCCTTCCATGTACTGAAGGCAAGAGTGATAAATTCCATATTGATGCGACCAGAAAAGACTCTCTCATGAATACCCATTGTAGTGAGCAGAGGCTCTGCAAGGGTCATCCACTGAGTGATCATGCTTGTGCTAGGAAGGGTCATGATGTCCATTGTAGATGGGACATCACGGCAGATAGTATAGCGCAGAGATTGGGAAGTATCGGTAGAAGACATGATGATTTGAAAGGAAATATAAAATGCATAAAAGTGTCTCAGAAAGCAATGCAGGAATTTTGAAAGGCTTTGGTTGCGGTAAAAATTTGCAAGAGCTTTGCTAGCAGTGAGGAATGAATCGAATTCAGTCAACTTATAGGTGAATTTGGTGGGTCCATTACACTAAATACTAGTTTGGCTGATCAAATCTGAACAAATATTTGCAGGCATGTACAGTACTGTGATAATAGGGTATAAAATTCTCGGCGAAGGTTTTTGGGGATCTGAACCTATCAAGCAAACATTTTCCAGGCCTAGCAAAGGATGAACCTTCGCCCAGGTACTGTCATACATGTATTTTTCCAAAACCTGAATCTATGGACAACCTGATTTTGACATTTTAAGATCATCTAAGAGGTCGGCGAAGGTTAATAATGAGGTTAAGATGCTCAGCGAAGGTTCCCAAAATGGCATATCACTGATCCTTCGTTAGACTCAAAAACTGGGGTTTTTTTTGGATAGGAGCCTTCGCCCACCTCAAATTAGATAAATCTAGAGTGGATGTATAGTCTGAGAGCTCAGCGAAGGTTTCTGGTACTGAATAGGCTAAATCTGACCAAAACAGTGATTTTCTGAGTCTTTTTCCTTCAAAAAATTATGCATGAACTGCCATCAATCGGGTTTCACATAATTTGTGCAACGCTTCATGACGGAGTTGTAAAGACGTATCATCATTTAATTGTTTTGTGGCCACTATGCGTAAAGATGGGATTAAAAATACAATCAGCATGACAACATCTTGACCATAAACTAGTTGAAAAGGTGTTTGATTTGTACTATTTTTGTAAGCGGTTTCGAATGCCCATAATGCTACATACAATTTATGTTTCCAATCAGACCGACTCGCTTCAATTGTCTTTGTCATAATGGTGCAGAGAATCTTATTGGAAGATTCAGTTTGGCTATTCCCTCTGGGATAGTAGGGAGTACTAAATCTGTGTATAACAAAAAAATCTTCCAGTAAACACTTTATTGTTTGATTAACAAAGTGTGTACCTCGGTCACTGACAATCTCGATCGGACATCCAAATCTGATTATAATATATTCATATAGAAACTTGGCCATAGATTTTGCATTAGCAACTTTGACAACTTTGGCTTCAACCCACTTGGTCATGTAATCAGTTGCCATGATTATGTATCAGGCCTGAGATCTTTGCGCGGTAGGGTGAATAGGTCCAACATAATCTAGTCCCCATTTTTCAAACAATGCTTGCGATAAAACCGGATGAAAGGGTTCGTAGTTCTGTCGAGTAGGCCGTCGTGCTCGCTGGCAAACATCACATGTCTGACTAAAAATTTTTGTGTCCTTGTGAAGCGTAGGCCACCAACAACCTGATTGTAAAAGTTTGCTCTGAAGTTCTTTCTTTATCAAATCCGCTACATTAGGATTACAACGATAGAACTTTGTAACCTTTGAAACTACATCAGGTACTAAAGGTATGGTATGTTCAATGACTGATGTCGGAATACCCTTCAAATCTTGATGAGTCCATGCAAAGCGATCTTGATACTTAATAAGTAACAAGCGGAGTGTTTGATAGTGTTTAGGAGTAAGCTCTGATCCAACTTGTACAATCTTTTCCGGTTGTCCTGGCTCGGCAAGATTTATTGGTTGCGTCTTAGTTGGGCCATTGTAAACTTCTTTAGATTCCGGCATGTGTTCTTCAGGTTCATGATGTGCTTTAGGTAACATGATAACCACATCATCCAGTGTATAGCATTTAAAATGCTTAGGCATATCATGGTGGACTACGTTTTCTTGTTCTTTTTCGAAAGGACTTGTCTTGGATCTTCGTTTAGCCTTCTTAGTAGGAATTGATCGTGGAGGTGATGACTTTCGAGATGATAAATCTTTTTTCAAAGGTAAAGACTTTCTAGATGATGATGTCTAACTATAAATCTAGCTTGAAGAATCATCCTCAACTTTTCCTTTGCCTTTATCCAATTAAGGTGGCACTTTTTTTGAGTCAATCTTCCGAGGGGGCTTTTCCCATTTCAGGACCGTCTTATCTTGTTTCTTCATCATCGATCCTGAGATTCTGTTGTTGATTTCACACGTGTGGATTGTCCACTACATGTACTTGTGATCTCCTAAGGTGTGTAGATGCACCAAGATCAAGACTAGATTGAGATTCAAGATCTAGTTTTGATCCTATGGCAAAAACACACTACTACATGCATTCAATCACTTCCAACTCTCACTCACACGTATGGGAAGTATTCAAAAATTATTCTAAGTAAAAAGAAGCTGCTCTCCTCAGGTAGAGAGAGAAAAACTATCATGAGCTCTCGGGTAGAGAGAGAAAGCTAGAAATTCAATGACACTCAAAATCCATACAATCACCAAATCAATTAGATCCAAAATGAGGAGTACAATGATACTAGTAGATCCATGAGCTACCACTATGCTTAACTATGATTGGACCACACTTTGTCACCTCTTAATCTTATTGGACCATTGATCCATGCACCTCTTAATTCTATTGGACTATATTCAAGCACACCTCAAATTCCTATTGGACCTCACATGGTTCCACCTCTAAATCCTATTGGACCTCTTAGAATTCATCAAACAAAAGCATTACACTTGTCTACACTCTAATTGGCAAGAGTTTAGCCTCTTACTCTATTTTGGCTCAATAGTGGCATTACAAGTGGAAATGCATAATTTGCCATCTATGCCAAATTTGTTCCTATCAACATCCTACACCTAGGTGCTTGATATAAAAAACATAAGACCCCTATATCTAACATAGATAATCTTTTTCAATTCTTCACACTCCTCCTAAAAAATGATCTATGAAGATTTAAGCATTGATCTTGATATAACTCCAAGATTAGATCTATGCTTGATGAAAGCACTTTTGCTCAAAGGCTTGGTGAGTAGGTCGGCAATACAAGAGGACGAGTTGACATGCTCCAAATAGATTTCTCCTCCAATAAGCTTTTCTCTCACAAAATGGTGTGCCACTTCTATGTGCTTGCTTCTTGCATGAAATATGGGATTATTGGCAAGAGCTTGGGCCAAGATGTTATCACACTTGATCATTGGTAGATCATCTTCCTTGATGCACTTTAGCTCCATTAATAACCTCTTGATCCAAATCACGTCTTTGGTAGTTGTAGTGAGTGCTTTGTACTCGGCCTCACATATCAGAGCCTACCTAAGGTTACCATGCATTTTGATCCATCTAAGTGAAAAAAATTTCATCAATCTTGAGCTAGAAGTTGTCAAGGCCCATTTTCCTAGCTATCTTGTTCAATCTTGGATCAAAAGAGATCAAAAGGACATTGATTGGGTCTGACTTGGTACTGTACGGAATCAGGTGCTCAGACATGTGTGAGGAACATCCAAGTTCATTTTGGGAGTTCTCTTTCATGTTTGATCCAAAAATCTTGCTAGATAGCTTGTTTTAAAGCTATTTTTGTCTATTTTTTGATGCAATCAGCTTCATTCCATTTGGTTGAGCCAATCAAAAGTTATAAGCTTTTAAAGAGGGTTAGGTAGGGCACCTAGACCTGGGTGGACACATTTGGTTTGGTCAAGATATTGCTTGTTTGATCCAAAATCACAGTTGAATGCTTACCAATCTCATCTATATGTGATCTAGGCACTGTTTTGAGATCTTAGCCATTTTGTTTCATGCAATATCATTGTATTTGAGTCAAATTTGGTTTCTTAGTGTATTTCACACGTGCTAAGAGTGTTTGATCCTAACTTTGCCCATACTCCATTATTTGATGTGAAGTAGATCTAGGTTTGGAAAGATTGAGATAGCTAGTGAGAATCATCTCACAGTTTGTTGCAAGATCTTGCATAGGAGATGGTAGCACACCATTATTGGATCATATAGTGAGAGGGAAGCAACATTTTTTGTTCATCACTTTTATTTATATCCACTTTACATGACTTCAATGAGCTCATACTTGTTGCAACCAAGTGAGAGATTGTCTACTTCCAATTATTTAATATGGAAGTTGAGGACGGAGTCCATCTTGATACTCCAAGATGTGATGGACATTGTACTTGGGATTGAGGAGGAGCCTCAAGTCCTTCAAGAAGTACAAAAATACAAGAAGAGAGCTAGGATGGCCCTCCACTACATTGAGATGAATGTCTCTAATGAGATATTGAGGGAGATTGGTGATTGTTCTACATCCAAGGAAGCTTGGGATTGTCTCAAGTCCATCTATGAGGCTAAGAACACCTCTAGGCTCCTCACTCTTAGAAATCAAATCTTCCAAAGTAGTCAAAAGAGTTATGAGAGTGCATCTAATTATGTTTTCAGAGTCAAGGATATTCATAGGGAGCTTGCATGTATTGGTGACTCAATCAATCAAAGTGAGCTAGTCCAAGTCATTCTCAATGGCTTGAGAGATGAATATGACAACCTTGTCAAATCCTATGCCATTAAGGAGGAGCTACCAAGTTTGGAGGCCCTTCAAAGTGTGCTTATTTATAAAGAATCAAGACAAGAGTACAAACTCTTGAGGATGGACAAGCTATCACTCAATCATGATGATGGCAAAGTTCTATTTGCCAAGCACAAAGAGAGGAGTAAGAAGCAACACCATCACTTCTCTAATGACAAAGCTAAAGACCAAGATGAAGAGGAGGAGGAGGATACCTCTCATGCTTCTACTTCAAATCTTAAGAAGAAGAAGATCAAGTGCTTTTATTGTGGCAAGAAAGGCCATTATGCCACCAATTGTTTCAAGAAGAAGAATCAACTCAATCAAGCCAACATCACCAATGAGAAAGAAGACTATATTGCAAGTGATGGAGAAGGCTCTCTTATGGCATCAAGCTTCTCATCTTCCACCTTCAACAAGGATGACTCATGGTATATTGATAGTGGAGCATCTTCACATATGTGTGGCTCCAAGCACTTTTTTTCATCTATTTTGCCTTATGATGGAGTCAAGAAGACCATATACTTTGCAAGTAAGCATGAGTGCAATATTGAAGGAGTAGGGATTATTCCCTTGAAGCTTGCATCTTCTAGAGATCTCTTTCTCAACAATGTTCTTTTTGTCCCAAAGCTTACAAAGAACATCTTAAGTGTTGGCCAACTTCTTGATAGTGGCTTTGATGTCAGTTTCAATATTGACAATTGTGTGATCAAGAAGGATGGTGAGATCCTTGCATATGGATCAAGATTTGAAGGCATCTACAAATTGGATCCAAGTGAGAGTGCAAACTCTCTTTATGTTTCTTATATGTCCAATATTTCAAAGGAGGATGATCACGCAAGATGCACATATCTTCTCTCTTCAAGTATTACGGTGTATGATTATTCCATATTATTCAAAGCATATGTTAAGAAGAAATTCTCATTGAAGATCAAAGCTTTGAGGAGTATTGGAGCTCTTGAAGGAATAGCACCATATGAAGTTTTATTCAAGATGAAGCCTAAGGTTGATCACCTTAGTGAACTTGGTAGTGTTTGCTTTGCACATATTCCCTTGGAAACAAGAAGGAAGGATGATCCAAGCTCATGGATCATGATTGGATACTCATCCATCAAGGAGGCCTTTAGTGTCTTTACACTCTCTATTTCAAAAGTGATTGTGAATAGAGATGTCACATTGCATGAAGATTCAATCCTGGAAGTGACCGAGATCAAGGCTTCTCAATAAGCATCACAAGTTATCTTTTTTGAAGGTATTCAAGTTATGATGGGGCCAATGTGTGAGGAGGAGTTTCTTCTTCATATGATTTCAAGAAGATCTTCAAGATGCATGGCCGAGTCTTTATGGCTCACCTTACATGGCAAAGAGGGGCATCTTTCATGTTGTATCTACTACAACACATTCATATATGCTTCTCTTCCTTTGCTTGAAATGCTATCTTGCTTCATTGAACTTTTTGGATCTCAAAGTTCAAGAAAAGCTATACTAGTTTTGTATGATGCTTATGGTATGGACATGTTTCTTGTCATTATTGACTTAGATGTGTTTCCAATACTTTTTGAAATCAAGATATTGTATTGTCAAAAGTATGCTCTTGGTTCTAGTAAGAACAAGATTGAGCTTGCTACTCACTTTTTTGAAAATCATGTTTTCACATGTTTTGAGGCAAATTGTAAACTCCTCTTGAGATTAAGTGAAGCATCCAAAGTGGACACTTACATCCTTGAGAGAGTAACTAGCCTAAAAAAGATCAAGATAGTTTTTGATATCAAGATTAGATCCATCATGGATATAGTTCATTGTATGTGGACTAGTCAAGCTAGAAAGCATAATCTTGATAATCATCATTGTTTCACATCTTATGATCTTGATCTCCATGATCCTTATGAGGCTTGGAAGCCTCAGATTTCTCTATTTATGGTGCATCCATCATGCAAGTGGAACTTTCAAAGCAAAAATCATCATCAAGCATGGAGGAAGCCCATGATCATAGTGGCATATTGGTGGAGCACTCTTCAAAGGCATTGGCAAGAGATCTCTACCAAAGAGATCTTATCATGGATATGGTGAGGGTGCTGCTATGATGGATCCCTTGGCTGATCTTCACTTCTTATGCATACCAAAGGATCCACTCAAAAAGATTTACAAACTTCTCAAGTGATCTAGTACCTTTCCAACCTATTTTTTGAGGAGGAGTGTGAGAAATTGGCAAAAATCTAGCTTGGTATTTTTTATGATAGAAGTTTGTAAACTGTGATTTTGGATCAACCAAGCAATCTCTTGACCAAACCAACTGTGTCCGCCCAGGTCTAGGTGCCCTATCTAACCCTCTTTAAAAGCTTATAACTTCTGATTGGCTCAACCAAATGGAATGAAACTGATTGCATCATAAACTAGACAAAAATAGCTTCAAAACAAGCTATCAAGCAAGATAAATGGGTGTTTGAGCGCCTGATTCCGTACAGTACCAAGTCAGACCCAATCAATGTCCTTTGATCTCTTTTGATCCAAAATTGAACAAGAATGCTAGGAAAATGGACCTTGACAATTTCTAGCTCAAGATTGATGAATAGTTTTCACTTAAATGGATCAAAATGCTTGGTCACCTTAGGTAGGCTTTGATACCATGTTGATTTCACATGTGTGGATTGTCCACTACATGTACTTGTGATCTCCTAAGATGTGTAGATGCACCAAGATCAAGACTAGATTCAGATTCAAGATCTATCTTTGATCTTATGGCAAAAACACACTACTACATGCATTCAATCACTTCCAACTCTCACTCACACGTGTGGAAAGTATTCAAATAATATTCTAAGTAAAAACAAGCTGCTCTCCTCAGGTAGAGAGAGACAAACCATCATGAGCTCTCAGGTAGAGAGAGAAAGCTAGAAATCCAATGACACTCAAAATCCATACAATCACCAAATCAATTAGATCCAAAATGAGGAGTACAATGATACTAGTAGATCCACGAGCTACCATTATGCTTAACTATGATTGGACCACACTTTGTCACCTCTTAATCCTATTGGACCATTGATCCATGCACCTCTTAATTCTATTGGACTATATTCAAGCACACCTCAAATTCCTATTGGACCTCACATGGTTCCACCTCTAAATCCTATTGGACCTCTTAGAATTCATCAAACAAAAGCATTACACTTGTCTACACTCTAATTGGCACGAGTTTAGCCTCTTACTCTATTTTGGCTCAATAGTGGCATTACAAGTGGAAATGCATAATTTGCCATCTATGCCAAATTTGTTCCTATCAATATCCTACACCTAGATGCTTGATATAAAAAACATAAGACCCCTATATCTAACATAGATAATCTTTTTCAATTCTTCAACGTGACTTCCTTCAATATAACTGCTTTGGGCGGTTTGATTGTTGGTTCATCAGGAACAGTACGCACTCCAAATCTGGTCAGATCCATATGATTTAGAATCTGTTCATCCGTAAGTTCTGCATTGCCATCATAAGTTAAGGCATGGCTCACTGGTATGAGATCATCCTCACTTGGATCTGGTATAGGTTCTGTTGATATCCAGGCTACATTCAGTACATTTAGTGGAAACGTGATTGGTGTATCCAAAGTTCGATCTAATAAGGAAATCTCGCTCAAATCTGATTGATTATCTTGTTGACACATATATCCTGTTGTACAGTCAATCGTTGAAAGAGCTTCATTCCAATTGACCGTATCTATTTGAGAATCGTAATGAACTCCCAAATTTTTCTGTGGTTGGTCACAAGTGTGATCTGTTGTTGATGAATTGTCATCCTCATTTTGAACCACTAGTCTAATAGTCCAAGTTGTAGGATCAATTTTAACTGGACGTTCACGATTTTCAAAAGTGATTTTTTCGGTACCCCATTTATAAATTACTTGCACAACTCGTAACCATGGAAGTCCCAATAGAACTCAGTAAACATTAGGTGCTTCTGGTAAGTCCATCACTATGAAAGTAATGACGAACTATACTCCTACAATCTTGACACGTATATCTTCCACCATTCCTCGTGGACGAAATGTCATTTGATCAACTAGCTTAATAGCAAAAGTAGTAGGTTTGATCTTTGTAAGACCCCATTTTGCACATTCTGCTTTGTAACTGTTCTAACAAGAAGAAGAACCACCATCTATTACGGCTGCTTCTTTAGGAAATTGTCTATGTTGTATCAGCAGAGTGATATTCTTTTGTTCACTTTTCTCAAGCGGCTCCAGCATGGAGTACTTTGTTAGATTCTTCAAATCCAGCACAAAAAAGCGGCTCCTGATGGACTTCTGGTTCTTCTTGAGCTAACTTTTGCGCTAAGACTTCTTTTGTTTTTGGCACCAACTTCAGGAACTCTCCCAATGAGATATTGATCTTACTAGACAAAATGTTCATGAGTAGTTCTGTTTGCGGTGCTTTTGGTTCAATCATCTTGAAGGGTTCTTCAAGATGATGTAACTGATCATTCATATCTGTACGTAAATTTCTTGAAGGCTGCAATGGTGAAGACCAAACTTTAGTTGTTGATTTAGCAGCTTCAAGCTCCTCTTCTTCTTGTAGAGGTTTAATCTACTGCCTCATATTCTGATATCTTCGTTTTTCTGCATTAAGATTTGGATAGACTCTCGATGTTGTTGGTGTATCGTTCAATGGTATAGAATCAGCAGGTACTGGATCCACTACTAGTTCTTTTTGCTTCTATGCTCTGGTGACCACCATCAAGGGTGCACTTGGTTTATTCTAAGCTACTAGACTTTGCTTGATTGTTATCAAATTTACAGGTGCTGTAGCTGGTGGTGGCTTCAATCTTGCTGGATAGCCTTTATAGCAATGCCCATAACCACAGTCATGACAGAATGGTATAAATTTCTCTTTATTTGTACATTCTGCAACTCTGTGATTTTCTCCACATGTAAAGCATCCAAGTGGTGCTCTGGTCCAATTTCTAGAAGCTTGTTGTTGAGCGACAACATAAATGGCATATTGTTCTGAAGATCCACCTTCCTGATCATTACCATAGTTCCATTGCTCAGCACTTCCGTAAGGTTTTGGTTCCATCAAATTGGCAGGAGGAGCGGAGTGCTTTGGTGGAGCAGGTAAAGCTAAACGTTCCGGGTATCCAAGAGCAGATTGTCGTGGTCTTACTACTGGATTACCTCCATATTGTGATTCTCGATATCCCATCTGGGCATACTGTTGTTGAATTATCCGAGGGTTGAAGTTGCAAAAAGAAGTCTCATGATCAGGTGAATTACACGGATGGCAAACACTAAGCTCCATTAGTTTTTTCAATTGAGGACACTCGTTCACTGTGTGATTTCCTATACAAATAGAACACCAGACATTTTCCCTGGTAGGAAAAGTGTTTGCCAGCTTTTCAGGTTCCTTGTTTGATTCCCCGTGGAAATTTTCCAATGCTTTGATCTTCTCATCATTAGAGGAGTTTTGAGTTCCAAAAAGACCCTTTAAAAATTCATGCAAGATGTCTTTTTTTATTATTAGCACTAATACTTTTGACTTGCCATAACTTTTTAATCGTGGCTCAAACTATGTCATCTAACAAATCATTGGAAAGCCTTTGTTGAGCATCTTCTAATGCACTAAACTTTGCTAAATTTGAAGTTACCACTAAATAGTTATGCCATTTTTAGTATGGAATCAAAATGTGGACTCAAAAAGTTACGTTACGTAGATTTCAAATTTGAGTGTTTTGATTGGTCTATGTGTAAGAAAAATTTGAGAAAAATAAATAAAAGAATCTTTACAAAGGGTCTTTTTTGGATTTAGAACTCCTCTAATGATTGCCACTGCAACTTTTCCATCTGTTTCCACTGGTTTTCCCAAGTTTCTCGAACTCATTGAGCATCATTTCTGCAGTAGCGTTGGGATTCATTAATGCAATAGTGGTGGATGTCGTAGTAGTCTACCCTGCTGTATAAGACAACATACTGATATTTGGCTCCTCATCTGAATCTTCATCCTCCTCCCGAATGGCATCGTCCATAGCATTTTGCAAGAGTGCATACTCATTATGGCGTTTCAACTCACGTCTGATCTGTTTAGGTAGACCTGACAAAAACCACATAATCATGGCATTTTCGTTAATTAGCTCAGGTTCGCATTCAGATCTAAGACGTTTCACCCGTTCAATGTAATCTTGAACCATTTCCTGCTTTCCCATTTTAATTTTACTTAAAAGTAGGAAAGCGTCTTCCATAAACTTTCACGGTTTGAACCGTGTGATAAGGGCTCGCTTAACAACCTCCCAATCTGTATGCTCAATTTCGTCTTGGTTATAGTACCAATCTTGTGTTGCGCATGTTAAGGCCATAGGAAATAGCTTAAGTTTATCTTGAGGATAAATCTCACCATAGACTTCACAAGATTCAACATAGATCTGAAGAAATCTAACTGGATCTGTTAATCCATTATATCTGGGTAGATCCAAATGGGTTGCTCTTCTAACAATAATTGGATTGACTTCCTATGGAGCACCTCCAGGAGCAGCTCCAGGGGCAGCCATCATTACAAATTTAGATTAAACAAACAATGAGATTGGATCTAGATTTTTTAATCACAACTATCTCAGATCAAATCTGTTAGATCTATTCCATTTTTCAGGAATCTGATTCTATATCATGAAAAAGTTTTCGAGATTCGATCAATCGATACTTCTCAAAAATGATAAATCTCTCATAATCCAATTCAAAATATATTTGATTTGATCGAAATTTTGATAGAGACTTGATTTGGATCATCAAAAACTTAAAATTGGTCTGGCGAAGGTTCACTAGGCGAAGATTGGCTTGGCGAAGGTTCAATAGTGCTATTTTGGACAAAAAACTTTCTGAACATTTTTTTTGATGATTTCTTGGGAAATAACCTTCGCCGACCTCTCAGGTGAAAGATCTGACACAGATACAATTATGGAAAAATGGGCGAAGGTTTAAGACACAAGAAAATACAGATTCTGATGGTTGGCGAGGGTAAAATTCAAGATTGTCTATGATTTGATAAAGAAGAATCTTCGCCAAACTCAAAAATAATATTTTACTATAAATAGAATGTTTTGGAAACTTGGCGAAGGTTTTGGCGAAGCATCAAGAGTGATACTGATAATTTTGCAAAAAAGTGACTTTTTTGGCAAAAATATGGCAATATGACAACTGATCCTCTGAAACGCTTTATATTTTTGGTATTATTCTTTGTTGACCTGGCAGTAGATAGATCTGAATCACACCTATGCACAATGATTCGGGCAAAAGGTTCTTTTTTTGTACTTTTAGGGTTTTGATAATTTTTTGGTATTTTTTGATGATTTTTTTGATGTTTCTGGAAATCTGCTGGGTGTTAATTTTCGCCCTTCAAACTAAAGGTTCTGTGAACAAAACCGAAGGTGTCTGCAACTCGGCGAAGGTTTCTTGAAAGAGGATAAAAAGTTCTAAGCTCTGATGTTGCTTTTTGTCTCTTTTTGACCAAATCTGACAGATTTGACCGATTTTTGTTATTTTCTCTGATATCTTAGATCCAAATCTTTCCTTATTTTAACAATCATATTAGATTTCAAACAAGCAAATCCACTTAAATCAAACAAAATCAATCCCAAACTAACCCTAAAATGCAGATCTAACACTATTCATGCCACGACAATATGCCTAATGCAAACTAACCATCCAACAGTCATGCTACAAACTAAAAAATTGGCGTAGCTCTTTGGCAATGGCGCCAAAATTGTAGTGGGTCTCTTTACTTGCCTAACCTGAATCCAAGATCTAGTCAATCTAGCATCATAGAGACGAAGTTAGTTGTCATGCGTAGGTTCGTTCCCATGAGAGTGATAGTTTAGTTCAGATTTTCAGCATGAATGGAAGATCTAAATCTAACTCTACATCCATTAACCCTACTCATTAACACTAAGATCCATTAACACTACGATCCACAACAAAGATAGCTTACACTTTCTATGTCTCTCTTTCTCTCTAATAAAAAGTATAATAACACTCAATCCCAATAACATTCAGATCCAATAATTAGCAAAATCCAAAGAAAGCATGAGAGATGGAGAAGGAAAGAAGAAGAGCAAGGACATTCATCAATCGATTTATGAAGAGAACCAATATGCTTTATTGAAATGAGGAAATGAACATGAGGAGCAACTCGAGTTGGTCCCTTCTTATAGTAGAGAGGAGGACCCTGGCCTCTGAATCCTATTGCTCCAGTTTTGCCTCTCATTTTATTCAAATTTTAAAAAGTGTGGGAACCATCAAAATTGGAGGAAAACCCAACTTTATTCACTAACTTGACATTTAGGCCCTGCGACATTAAAAGTCCCACAAAAAGGCCTAAAGTCCTTCTATTGACTTTTAACTAATCAATTAAATAACTATGTGATCATCGAGTTGGACTTACACATGCAGGGTGCCAAATCCCTCTCACTTATTAGGGTTGCCTTGGGATTCACAAACCCTCCAACATCATATGAACTATAGAATCAATAGCATACTTCTTGAAGTATTGTAGATGATGTGAGAGAGAGAGAGAGATGTTTCAAGGAATGCGACACAGTTTTCAAACCAAGAGCCAATTTTCCCTTGAATTGACCACTTTTATTCTCTCTAACTTGTCAATTTTAGGTGATAAAAAGTCTCAAAATACGAATATAGTCTCAATTTATTTGGACTTGTCTTCCATTCTACATGCATTTATTCATTACCAAAAGGTGTTTCACACGCGTGGACCACTTCATGAAATAATCTGTCTCAACAAGCTCCTCTCCTTGGGTAGAGAGAGAGAATACCACTTTTGGGCTCATCTAGAGAGAGAAGACAATATAAGCAAAATTGGCAAATCTCCAAATTGACTCAAAAGCTCATAGATCTCTTATACATTGATGAAGGGAATGAAAGTACATATAGAAATTCGTGGAGATCCAAGCTTAATTCCTATTGGACCCCTTAACACTAGAGTTATTTTCAGCACATTTTTGTGCGCATGCGCACAAAAGTGCACATAAAACCCTTGGTCACTTGACGAGACATTACATGCCAGAAAATGATTAAAATTTCAATCTTTCAATTGTACGTGGAACTAGACTTGATTCTTCATTGTGTTATTGGAAGACTTAATTTTTTTTTCTCTCAATTGATGGCAATCTGCCCCCAAAAAACTTCAATTTTCAGCACTTTTCAGCACTTCACATGGGTAACTTTAGGTGCATGTATATATCTCTAGGACTCCAAAATTGAATTTTTTTTATAGACATGTTTCTATGGTCATAAAAGATTTTTGAAAGTGGACAGCCAAACAAAGGGTTGTAAAAAACACTTCCAAAAGAGCTGAAACTTTGTAGCACCCTTCAATAATTTTCAGTACTTTTCAGCACTTGACATAGATAGCTTTAGATGCACATACCTATCTCTACATAACTCCAAATTGAAAAAAAATTGAGAGACATATTTCTATGGTCATATATTACTTTTTAAAGTAGACAAACCAAAAAAATATTGTCAAAATCATGGTATTACACACTCATATATGATATTTTCAATTCTGGTGATTTTTATCAACACTTAAAAGGATAACTTTGAATGCACGTATCTTTCTATAGATCTCCAAATTCAAACTTGTTTTAATAGGCATGTTTCTATAATCATATAGGATTTTTAAGAGTAGACAGGCTAAAAATTAAATGTAAAATTCACAACAATGTAGTCCCATATATGAAAATATCGAAGTTTCATCAGTACCCCCACGTGTTTGACACATCATATCTTACATATAAGTTACTCAAAATGAAGGTCTCAATTTTTTTAATTAGTAAATGTATATATGAAGAATACACATGTGAAAGGATTTGATATGATTCATCATAGTTTATGAGATATGATTTTTTGAATAAGTGCTTGAAATGCACACTTTTGTGTGCATTTTGAAACAACTCTAGTGCTAAACATAGACTCTCTAATCCTATTGGATGTGTGATGCAACATCCCTCACTTTTGATTGGACCCTTCCAACACATCTCTCGCTTATGATTGGACCCTTTGACTTTTGCCACCACATAGGGTGCATCACTCATCAAACTTAAACTTGACATGTGTAAGCAACCTAACTAGCTCTAGTTACATCACAATTGAATTTTGGCCTAATCATGACAAAATATGTGTACTTGACCATTTTATCTCTAAAGCCAAAATTGGCTTTATCACCGAGTGACACCAAGATGCTTGATTAGCAATCTTTATGATACTCCTAAAGTTAACATTATAAACTATTTCTAACTATTTTACACATGTGAAATGTACCTACGAACATAAAATCATAAAATAATCTTTCACATATTCTTGCAAAAGAGCAACTCTCACATGATAAACATGTCATAAAGCAAATGAGAACTCCGACAGGCTATGCACATTCTTTATGCAAATCAGTTACCAAAGATGATAAATTAAGCAAATTGAAATTGCATGATTGGCATAAGATGTTGCAATTCATACTTCCACTTTCGATTCGAGGTTGTTTCAATGATGACGTACGAAATACGCTTTACAATTTATCATTGATGATTAGGTTTGTATATCCTTTTAAACACTTGTATAAATATGCGCTATTTAAATATGGGCTATTTCAATATCTTTATGTGCTAAAAGATAGTTTTAGAAAATTTGAGACTCTTGCAAGTCTCATTTTTAGAGGAAGATATGTTACTTTGATAAATATTGACTCTTTTTTAATATTTTGGAAGTTGCCAAGTGGTATTATAGAATTATGAATATATGTTTTTCATTTATAAGTAAGGCATTTCGAGTTCTTATTGTAGAAAACTTGCTTGTATTGAAAGTTTTTTGCCAAACTATATAGGTCTTTTCAAAATAGATTTATTTTAATTATGTATTGTCAATATGAAAAGAAGATATCCTGATTTGATAATGATAATTTTTTTTTTAGTAGTATGGTAGTTGCAAAATGCCCTTATAGAATGATAAATTGATGTTTTTCATATGCAACATTCTAAGGCATTTCAAATTTTTATTGTTGACAACATGCTTGAATTGCAATCTTTTCTTGCTGAACTATATAATCTGTTTAGAAATAACGTTTTCTTGAATCATGTACTTTCTAATGCCTAAAATTCTTATCATGTTATTTTAATGAGCAAATTTTTTAATGACGAATCTTGTATATTATGTAATTATACTAGACTTATGAATTTCAAGTGATAGCATTCACGTAAACACAAGCACAACTTATTTCTGAAACATTGTAGATTGTGAACATATATTCATCCAAACATTGTACAATTTACATAAGAAAATATATACAAACATAAAAACCATTTTTTTTACATGGTATTTATATTGTGCAAGTATTATCTACAATTAATGCTATAATCATTGCAAAGATACATTGAAACAAATAAACAAATTTACTTCTTTGAAAAATTTATTTCATAGTGCGAACTTTTTTTCTTAAATAGTCGTGACTGTCTAAAGTGTAAAACCAAAAGTGATGATCAATAGAAGTTATCCAACAATTATGTGAATGTCATCTACCAAAATGGCAAAACAAATGAATTTATTGCATTGCTCTTTCTTGCTTGAGTCTATTCACCAAATTGATTATGTACACCTCATTGTTTGTTCACCAACATTAACTTGTTGGAGCCCGAGATGTATCAAATAGCAAATACATCTCCCCTTGAAAGCTTCCATGGCTTAGGTTTCTGCATAAGAGTATAAAGAAGCTCCACCTGTTCTATTCCCAACTTCTCATATAGTGAAGTTTGCTTTTGTGCCATCCTAGTAGCCAAACCTCCAACTTGGTGCAATTTTTGTTCCTCAGTAGATTTTTTTGATTTCCACGAGTCCCAACGAGCTTCTATCACTTCTCTAAGCAAATTGTAGTACGGATGACTAGTAGTAACCGCTTCTTGTCCAATGTGTGAAAATACACTACTTTAAGGACCAAAAAAGGATCTTAGAAGATCCACAAGAGAGATTATGTGCTTGGTTAACAATGCATCAAAAAACTAGACAATAAATCTTGATCTAGATTAGCAATTTGACACATAACAAGTATGGATAATCAATAAACAAGATCAAAGACCCAAATCCGAGTCCACACATGTGTACTACAGGATATAGTATGACCTTCAAGCTGAGAAACAAGTAGAAATTGATCTGGTTTCATTTGGATCACAAAAACTCAATGTACATAGTGAACTAGCTTGAGATTGCCAATGAGCTCCAAAAGTATTCTATCTTCTCACTATGGGAGCTTGGAATACATAGCAAATTTGACTTCCTTCTTGAAGTTAGGTGGATTCCCAGCATGTAATAAAGAATTTAACTCACTCTTCTTGCCCTGGATGTTCACTTATTCTTATAAGAAGCTTACAATTTCCCTCTCAAAAAGAAACAACACATTCTTTAAAACAATTAGTAATTAACTCATTTTTGCTCTTCCAAAATCTGAGAGCACTCATTTGATCAAACATCCAATCTACTCTTAATTGATTCATAACAATTTCTAGATCACTAAGACATAAAAACTTGTTCTCAAATGAGTCATTACACATATTATCTTCAACTTCCTTCTTGATGAAGCCCTTGAGCTGCCTCATGTAGATCTCATAGAAAAATGGTTCATCAAGCATTGAAGTAAGAAAAGTGTTGAAAGTGAATGCTTGAGAATACCCCTTGATTACCTTTGCCAAGATAAGTGAGCCTTGAAGGCTCGGCCCTTGCCTTTGTGGATCTTCTTGGAGCACTTGAGCTTTGAGGTGGATCCTCAAGATCTCCATCACTTTGTTGCTCCTCCTCAATCCTTGCAAGATCATTGATACCAAGGTTGTTGATTTCACTTTCATTCACACAAGATACTAGATGGATCCAAGCATATCTTGTATAAATATCTAAGAATGTTTCATGCATCTCATCATCACTATTTGGTACATGAAAAAAAGAGTGTACATTTGAATGAATGATTTTCTCTTTTGCCATAGTAATTTTAGCATCCAACTTAAACAAACTACCTTGTTTAGAACCATTTGCCATGCAATTATCATTCTTCATGATGGAACAAACTCCATGCTCTAAGTGAACATCTAAACCATCATCCATTAGTTGTCCAACACTAAGCAAGCTCTTGATAATTGATGGTACAAAAAGGACATTGTCTAGGTCCATTCTTTTGCTAGATACTAGACTAAATGAAATGGTACCAACACCATCTATCTTACACTCTTGATCATTTGCTAAAGAAACAAATTCACTAGCACCATTGAAAGAGTGTGAGGTTGAGAATGTGTCCTTTTGGAAAGTCATGTGGGAGCTAGCCCCACTATCAATCCACCAAGTGTCCTTTGAGTTGCTTTTGCTTGTTGGAGTGGATGTAGATGCCATCAAAGATGAGATCTCCTCATCTTCATCCTCTTCATATGAAAGGTTCCCTTGTTTGTCCTCCTCCTCTTTTGCTCTTAGCCTCTTGTAGCATTCGGATGCATAATGTCTTTTCTTTCCACAAAAGAAGTATTTTTGCTTTGACTTGTCCTTTGAGCTTGATGCATCATCCTCTTCTTTGGCCTCCTTGGGATGCTTCTTCTTTCTATTGGTCTTCTCTTTGCTCGTGAATGAGAAATTGGCTTTCTCATCTCCATCCTGCAAAGATAATGAGCTCATTATTGCCTTGGTGTGGAGCATCCTACACTCTTTAGCCACTAATACACTGTGAAGTTTTTCTATAGTTGGCAAAGTGTCTTGGATGGCAAGACTTTGGACCAAATTTGCAAAGTCATCTCCTAGACCATTAAGAACAATTTGCACAAGCCCTCCATCATGAATCTTCTCTCCAATGGAAGCCAAATCCCTATTTAGAGACTTGATTCTGAGTACATAATCATGTGCACTCTCCTCACTTCTCCTCATGCTTTGCAAAATATGATTTCTAAGCATGAGAACTCTAAAATGTTGCTAGATTCATAGATTGACTTTAAAGATTCCCAGGTCTCTTTTGCACTAGTACAAGCTGATACTTCTCTCAACAAATCATTGCTCACATTCATCTTCACACAATGAAGTGCAAGCGTAGATCTCTTCTTGTATCTAGCTAACTCCTGTGCACCTAGAAGTTCATGTTCATCCTCCATTAAGAACTCATAAAGGTCTTGGAGCACCAAGAGTGATTCCATCCTAGCCTTCCAAATAACATAATTTGTAGAATTTAATCTCTCACTAGCTTCTAGAAGGTATGCTCCAGGAGATCTCATCTTACTAGTGACTTCTACAAACAAAAAATAGATTTGATTGACTTGAAACTCACAAACATCTCACACTTGCAGTGTTTCACTCAAATTTGATTTCTAATCCAACAAATGGACTTATAATCACAGTTCTATCACTCCCTCACAAATTTGGAATGAAGATAAGATGAAGTGAAAACTACTTTCAAACAAATCTTGCCAAGAAACGGATTTGATTGTCTCTAGAAAATCACTAAGGTTTCTCTCTTGTAGTGTTTCACTCGAATTAGATTTCTAATCCAACAAATGGACTTATAATCTCAATTATAGCACTCCCTTAGAAGTCAGAATGAGATAAGATGATGTGAAATCTACATACAATCAAAGCTTGCCAATTTTGGCTATTTTTGGACAACAACATGACTAAATCTCGCTCACACTTTTTGATGTACTTTCAAGACATGTTAAACAAGATGAGAGGATCTGATTTTAGCCTAGATTAATTAGATCTTTATGTCAAATCTAATCAATGGCTATCAATCTTGGTAGCTTATCCTAAGATTTCCACCAAAAATTACATCAAAAGCTCACAAATTGAATTTCTTTGGATCAAATGAATACCATGCATTAAATGTAGGTTCAGAGGTGCCCACACATGTGGACAGTACGGATTTGGACCCCTACCAAGTTTGGGATCAAATCTCCTCACCAAAATCAAGATTCTAGCTTGCCCTCTCAATACTAGTTTTTAGCACCAAAACTTGCTAAAAATGGATTTGCTTTTGATTAATGGTTAATGCTCTTGTACTTGGATCTGATACCATGTGAAAGTACAGTACTTTAAGGACCAAAAATGGATCTTAGAAGATCCACAAGAGAGAGATTATGTGCTTGCTTAAAAATGCATCTAAAAACTAGACAATAAATCTTGATCTAGATTAGCAATTTGACACATAACAAGTATAGATTATCAATAAACAAGATCAAAGACCTTAAACATGTGTACTACAAGCTGTAGTACAGCCTTCAAGCTGAGAAACAAGTAGAAATTGATTTGGTTTCATTTGGATCACAAAAACTCAATGTACATAGTGAATTAGCTTGAAATTGCCAATGAGCTCCAAAAGTATTTTATCTTCTCACTATGGGAGCTTGGAATACATAGCAGATTTGACTTCCTTCTTGAAGTTAGGTGGATTCTCAGCATGTAATAAGGAAGTTAACTCACTCTTCTTTCCCTAAAATGAAACCCTAGCCTTGATCCTAGAGTTATGCTTGGTGGGAAGCTAGTTGGTCAAATTATCACCTTAAACTTAGGTGTAGGTCCTATAAAGTAGGGATGACCACCAAATAGACATGACCAACTCTATTGACTTGAACTAACCTACATTAGGAGTGGGTTTCCACGTGACATCTTGGCCATGTGTGGAACCCAATTATACACAATATTTACAAAGTTCTACATGGCTATATTTGCCAACATAGGCAAATTTTCACACAATGGAATGTGAATTTACATAGCTCGCAATGTCTAGAGCTTCTTTGATTTGTTCTAAGTATTTTGATCATTAAGATAGTTGTTGTCAAAAAATTAAGTGTATGTCTCTAGAAATATACAATTCAATGGATTGTTCATGGATGATTTGTATGGTGAATAATCTATAAGCACCTTGTTGTGTTTGTTGACTCTAGGATAGAAATGATGCCATACATAGCATAAGGTTTGAAATTAGCAACTACAAAAGGCTTCTTAAGGCACATTATACTTGAATGTTGGTAGCAATTTTCTTGGCTCCACAACATGAAAAACAGAAGCTTTTGACATGCCTCCCTTTCCATGAAAGAGCATGTATTAAGCATGGTTTCATAGTCCATAATGAACCAAATGCCAATCTTGAATTTCAATAGAATGTTTTTTATAAAATTCCATCCACCCATGTTGCAATTTGATCTGTTTTGATTTCCATTTCTTATCCCTTGAGCATTGTGGACCAATATCACATTGTTTCACATTTTAAAAACAAATCTTGGTGAACTAAGTTCATCAACTAGACATAGCTATAGTGAAGTTTTCATTCTCATTCTATTCTCACAATATTGGTATTGTTGACAAACTCAGTTCATCAACTATCATGTAAAAATAAAATCTTGAAGTAATTGTAAAATAATTGTTAATATTTCTTATATCATTTCTTAAATATTATAGCTTTTGTTGTTAATATTTCTTATATCCTTTCCAAACAGCTATTATTTATAAGATTGTCAAAGAAAATAGCCATCATAAGGGTACTTATCAATAACATTGGCCATATAATTATTATCGCAACACTTTTGTCATTTTTGAAATAATCTCGGTGAACTTGGTTCTAGACATGGTTATTATTCTATCTTTTACATTCTATATCACAACCATAGGCATTGTTGACGAACTGAGTTCATCAGCTATCACTCATAATAAAAAGATTGCCATTAAATATAAAACAATAATTAATCTGCACCTGGTTACCACATAAATAAATAGCGTTTTACTATAAACAATCATTAAAATTTAGTGTAATTGGCTGTTGGAATTTTTTTGAACTCACTGTTTTGTGATTAATAAAGACAACATAGCTATAATGTTAGATGCGGGCACTTTTATTGAAAGAAATTCATTATTTTCGATACAGTACAAGTATAATGCACTTTCATCAAGACAACAATCTTGTTGAACTTAGTTCGTCAATTGGACATATCTATGATCAAGTTTTCATTTCCATTATATTCCTATAGCACTGGTAATGTTCTCATACAAAAATAATAATAATTAGTCATTTTTATATGTTATAGCTTTTGATAATATGGTCCTTTCCACACATATATTGATTACTCTCTTTATATTTCTTCTAATTTGGTCTGATAAGAATATGGAAGCAAGAGCGAATCGCATGAAGCTCTTGAGATTGGGGTCTCTGATTTAAGAAAGCTTATATCCCCTTTCCTCCAGATAAGCTTCATCTTGAAAAGCTCCACTCCCAGTGATGAAGTTGGGCTTAGTAACAAGCATACTACCATCCATAGGCAAATCTAAGGCATGACAATAAAGTCCCTCTGTAATAATAATCTCTTGATTTCGGACAATGGTGGAAATATGTCCCTCCTCTATCTCGTTTAGATTTTGAATTAGCTCATGACACACATCTGTAAGAATTACTGATGGATCGAATTGACGGAGTCCTTCAATCTATGCTCGCATGGCTAATGGCTGTACAATTGGTAAGCCTGGTTTTGGGTGTGTTTTGAACACAATCGGCATCACAATAGTAATGGTAAATTAGCGATGGTGGAAGAGAGCTTAATCGTAAAAGTTCGCAAAATCAGAAAGCAAGAGTGATGGAAAAGAGGTGGCGAAAAAACAGAAGTGTTTGAGGGTTTTGGTATATTGATGATATATCGGCAGATTAGACAAATATTTAATGAAAGTGTGTCATTTGTTTTGAAGGTATAGACTCAACAATAAAGTATCTAGTCCTAAAAAATAAAAATAAATAAATAAATGAAAAATAAACAAAATACACAAATACTTCGCTCAGTTCGAACAAGTTCAGCTGAGTATTTATGAGTATTGAACTATGAAAATAAATAATATACACAATCTATGAAACGATGTATATGATATTGGTAGCGAAGACTGTCGTTTTTTATGTTAAAATGTATGAGCAAAAAAATGCATGGGCAAAAAATAAGGTGTCAGGTTTTTCACATATTTCCAATATGCTGTTAACATGGAAGCATGATGGAAACAAAGGAACATAACAAAATGATATGCAATATACTAGCGAAATATTTTTACATTTCGCAAATTTCCTAAAGGTCAAAGATGGAACGAAGGTAAATCCTAAAAAATGCAAAGGTTGTAGTGTCGCAATTTCCGTTTTCCCAAAAATGGTGGATCTACTTAACATACCATATTCCAACATGGTGTCGCATTTTTCGCAAGGAATATAGTGACAATGATGATGCGAAGGTGTCGGCATGTAGCAAAGGTATCGCCTTTTTCGCACATTTTGTGAAGGTGAAGAATTGACAAACAATGGAAATAACAAGTTGGATAAAATGTGAACAGTGTCACAAATTTCATTACAACATGTGGGCGAAAAATACAAAGATATAAGTGTCGCAAATTTTGTAAACTGCAGTAGATATTATTGGACCAAAGGTGACGTGTTTTTCAAACTGGATAAAATGTGAATAGTATCGAAAATTTCGAAACTTTCGCAAAAACTGGAAATTAGTCATAGTAGCGCTTCACTCTTGAGCCATTTACTCGAGTATCAAGTAAATGTCCTTCAAGATCGGCTAACTGAAGTGATCCATTATTAAAAACTTCTATGACTTTGTAAGGTCCCACCCATATGGTATGTAATTTTTCAGGAAACAACATGTGTCTGTTATCATACAAAAGCACATAGTCTCCTCGTTTAATTTTTATTTTTTTAATAGATTGATCAAACATTTCTTTTCTTTTATTCTGAACTCGTTCAGTCTTGATTAATGAAAGACGACGGTCCTCCTCCAGTTGCATCAAAGCTATCATCCACTCCTAGAGAGTATCGTGTTCATCCATTTGCTCTTCATTACTAATGCGAAATGTCGGAACTTTGAATTCTATTGGTAATATGGGATGCATTCCATACACAAGATAGTATGGAGTCTACCTAGTTGTGATCTTTTTGGCAGTTCTGTATGCCCATAAGACAGATGGTAACTTTTGATCCCAATCAGAAGAATGCGTTTCCGTTACTTTATTCAGAATTTTACACAAAATTCTGTTTGCTCGTTCCGTAAGCCCATTCGCTTTAGGACGATATGGAGTGGTTTGACGATGTGTAATGGAGAAGTATGACAACATAGCCTCAATGGTTTGATTAAGGAAATGGGTTCCCCTATTGCTAACGAGTTCTAAGGGACATTCATAACGTGTGATAATGTTTTGGAATAAAAACTTTGCTCAGTCTTAGCATCGGTTTTAACTGTGGCTTCAGCCTCTACCATCTTCGTAGCATAGTCCATGGCAACAAGAATGTAACGTCGACAAGTTTTATTCAATTGATGAATCAAAGTTATTAGTAGAACCCACAAAAAATCTACTGACTTTCTTGAAAATTTGAGTGAAGAATCTTTTGAAAGATCACCCTTTCACACCGATCCTAAAACAGATGATTCAAATCAATGTGATCCGATTTGTGTAGAGCACAGGGGAGACTTCACCTATGAATTTAAAGGAATGCGACATTACAAATCAATTATTTTGTGACTATTAACCATAGTCCGATTGTGATTCAAAACCCAATTCTTGAAGTTGATGAAATCCTAGCAAGATTTGGTATTGTATCAAGTGACAATCAGGAACGATCCATTACCAAGGATGTGAGTGTCAATACACTCATTGATATGGTGGACAGTTCTACCCAAAGTCTTGAAATGGATGATCAAAAGCTTGTCGAAGATGTGTCAGAACTAGGCCATTGATTCCCTAATGAACGTTTTGATCTCGCTAAAAGTGTTCCCAACTTTGATGAGTTGGAGTACCATGTTGGAAAATCAGGAGCTAACCTGATCATAATACTGTGCAACCTTCATTAGTTGCTGGCGACTCCCTCTATGTTAGACCAGAGCCTATTTACTTATTGAAAACCGATCACTACGATTGAGAGAGAGGTGATAAAGCTAATATTTTCATACGAAAATTCATGAACTTCTCTTTCCTACATGGTTTCTCACATTCCAAGGATTGGAAATTGTTATTTCCATTATACTTGACCAACAAAGCTTGAGATTGGTATGATAATGTTGAAGCTTTTGAAATCCATTTTATTGATTTGTGAGATACATTGGTAAATGCATTCTTGGATGAGTTTTCACCTAGGATGAATACAACGATTGTTTGTTACCATTTGGTAACCATCAGACAATGTGGAGATGAGTCTGTGGGAAGATATTCTCATAGATCTAATCGGTTTGGGCAAAAGCACATATCTATCTATGCGCTTCCAATTGAATTTATATTGGATTGCTTCATAAGTGGATTGCAAACAGAGACGCAAGTCCATGTGAGACACGGGCATCTGACTAGTTTGGATTATGCAATTAGAATTGCATCCCAACACGAAAATGCTCTGATTGATACTCGTATATCCACATTCTATACCAACCACAACCAATCTAGAAACAATCAGTTCCTAGTTGAGTCAAGCTTGGGACCAAATGTGAAATTAGGAGTGGATTATTTCCATTGTCAGAGACATCAAGTCCATTGTGTGATATCAAAAGACCATAATTTGACTGAAGGGTTGGATGCTAACACTCGACTTGAAGATGATTGGGAATGGAAGCCAAGAGCAAAACATAAGTCTTGACCTAGGAGTTCATCCCGCCTCTAAGGTCGGAAGAAAGTGACTAACCCCGAACGCTACCAATAGTATAACTTACTACTTTAGCCAGCCAGTAATTCCACAACATGAGGTAACCAACATTCTATTGGCCGGTCCAAGGGAGTAATCTGTTGCGGCTTATCTTGAAGACATGTTGATGTATGGCTTTTGGGTCAGCCTAGGATGCTATTGACTGATCCATTGGTCTTTGTGTAACCAGAAATGCTGAGTTCGAAGAATGGGGACCATTCTTTACCCGTGAAGGTTGCCATTGTTTGCGGGGAAAAAGACCCCTTTTTCAGGTTGTTTTTGAAGGAAAATCATCGCCGCGCGCTATTACGCCAATGGGGAACTGCTCAAAACTGACGCGTAAATGGCCCATTATGGCCGGGTGCACTTTTATTGAAACTCTGTCTATTTCTTAATTTATGCTAGTATTTATTTAAGAGGCCTATGCCCCTAGTTCCCGGGTTTGTCGGGGCTAGGAGGTGCCAATTCGTCTTAGAAACTAGTTAAATGGCAATTTTATTCACCGTAGGCCACTTTAGTGATTTAAAACCAAATTTGTGGCTCAACCCTTAAGTTTGGGCCCAACTGCCAAAAAGCCCCTTGGTGCCCATTCATGAAGAGGTGCACCTCTTTGGGCCTCAGCCCTCTCTAGCATTAGAAGGGGCCAGCTTCTATGTACCAGCATCCATTGTTCATTGTTCATTTTAAGAGAGAGAGAGAGAGAGAGAGAGAGAGAGGACTTGTGTGGAGAAGCTTGGAGAGAAATGGAAGGAGTAGATGGTGTTTTGCTTGGTGCCTCCCATCTCCTCCACTTCCAATTTGTGCTCAATCCCATAGAGACTGCCGGGTGCCTTCCACTCTAAACGTTGTTCATTTTCATTGTTATTGATTTGCTTCTTATTCTTTAGCATTGTGTTTTCACCATTTCATTTGTGGATTCAGATTTGGTAATATTTGTCTTTGCTGCCTTTAACCCTGTGTTTGCAGGACATTGTGAGGATTGTACTTGTATATCTTCCCTATCTCTGACATTTGCTTGCAGGCTTGTGAAAAAGTTGGAAGCTTTGTTGTCTCATTGGCAAGGATTTTAGCCTGAAAGATTGATCCTTTATTGTTATCTACTTGTTAGTAGTATTGTCATTTCTGTGTCTGCTTGAATTTGGATTGTTTACAAGCATTAACAATTTATATGGAGAGACCTCTTTGAAAGTATTCATGAGCTCTGTGCATTGCTGTCCAGGGGGGTAGAGTATTGGCAGGTTCTTTCAATCATATCTGTCTCGGACTCTGTCCATTGTTGGGGTTAGCAAACCTGTAGAAGCCCTGTCAAACTGTGTGTGTGAAGCAGATCATAAGCCATTCTGAAACTTGGAAATCGTTGGTTTCTCAGCCTGCTTTATTTCTCGGTAGGTTGCCCTAGGTTGCCCTTTCTTCTGACCTGTGGCCTATTCTGTGCTTGTCCGCTCCCCTCCTACCAGCGACCCTTGCTGCCAACGGATTTATCTGTGACTGCATCCCAGCCTATTTCACATCCTTTTCCTTCCTGCGACCATTGAGGCCCTTGCTCTGTTTGCGGTTTTGCTCCCAACAGTCCTTACCTCTGCCACCTGCCTATTCCCTGCCCTGCGGCCTGTCTAGAGCCACGGCTGCCCAATCCTTATTCCTGTCTACGTGGAAGAGTCCTCACCTGATTAGCAGCCCACTCTTCGGACCGCGATCTGATAGCTGTGAAGGGTGCCACTGTGGTATGCTGCTCCTTCTTACAGTTGTTGTGAACAGGCAGTTCTCGAAAGAGTTAAGTCTATCACTAGTCCTACCTCTGCTTGAAATCCACCTTGAAGACAAGTCCTGGAAGTCGTTGATGGCTGCTTTGAACGACTGTCATTACTAGAAACATCAGCCTGCTCTGAGTGGCGGATTTATGACTGAAGGGCCTGTGTGAAAGGTCTACCCACTGTTGTGTTCAGAAGAACCGTATCAAAAACCCTAAAGAAGCACCGTAATCCGCAGTGTGAATTATTCCACACAAGTCATCTGAGGGGTCAATGAGGCATACCTACTTTGAGTCATTCTGAATCTCTGTTCCATTCACTTTTACAAGCTTGTATCTCCAATGTAAAGTGTAATGGAAGGTATTGCCTTGATATGCTTACCTTTCTTGAAGGTATTATCTTTTAGTTTTCTATAAGCCCTGAACGGAAGTTCTTTAAGACTCCCTAAGGCCTAAGAGCTGAAGCTTTGTCAATCACTTGCAAGCGATGAGGTGTGTCTCATTCCATTTCCTTCTCTTGGAAGATTATGATCACAAGGAAAACTGTCTTGCTGCCTAAGCACCCGTCAAGCTATGAAGCCTTTGAATGTGAGTGTTGTCACTAGTACAGGTTTCCTTGTCAATCAGCCATACTAGCCCCAAACACTTGTTAAGTTCTTGCTGAACCTCTGAGCAAGTGAATATAGTGTTGTTCTACTCTTAACCATTGTTAGATTCTTGCTCATAAGTTGACTCCATAGCCCAATTGAGGAAAGGAGCCAATTTGACTGTTTGCTGCATCCAAAAGGGAGTTCAGCGTCTATAGTATCTTCTTGCGACTTTAACATATTTGGTGAGGACTGATAAGTAGAAGTATGGCTTTTTATAGTGAAATGGTTCTTGTCCATTTCAAAGTTCCTTAGGCTATCTGAAAATTGTCGGTAGACCGTTAGTAATTTGCCTTGCCGATTGCTCATTATTTTGTAAACTTCGACATGTGTCTTCATCGAGTTGGTTAGCTGATTTGTCCACTAAATCCTTGTCGAAGAATTCATTTGTTAAGCTAAGATCTTTACTTGGAGTAATTGGTAAGTGTATCATAGTTTCCAAAGCTAGATTTGAGGAGTGAAAAATTGCCAAAATTGGCAAATCTAGCTTAATTATGCAAAGGAAATATGTATATTGGTGGGGTCACGTGTGAATCTACTCAAGAATAGGTCTATCATGCTCATAGGATTGGTCAAGTCTTTTTGTTGATGATTCCTACATTATAGGACCAAATCCTTGAATTGATGGAGTAGGTTGATCAACTAGCCAACAACATGGCAAAACTCAAGGGCTAGGCTAGAATGGCAAATTAGGGCAAAAGTGCTCAATCATTTTCATTATTACATGCTGGATTCTCAACTAGCTCGAAATTGGGAAGAGCTTTTCTATGTACTATCACCTCTCCATAGTTATGCCTTACAAAAGTTTTGAGAGCTAAGTGGCTATCTCGACTTCTACCACTATGTACTTTGTTTCTTTTTGGATATAAATGAAATCTAAGTGTTCTAAGTTTTATTTGTTTTCCATAAGCCGTACTGGAGGTCATACCACACGTGTGGGGGATGGATCTTGATAATGAAAAAAAAGTTATGATTGCTCTTCCTTGATGTGTGTTGAATTGCCAATCTAGATCTTGATTTTTGATGTCTAGTTTGCATTCAATAGTTAATCAATCAACCAATCTCTCTTGTGAGTCATTGTTAGGCTTATTTAAGTTCCTATTGTACTTTGACAACTAACACACTCGTTGATAGAATATTTTTGTAAACAAACTATGGTATTTCATATATTGTTTTTTGTTACTAGGTGCAATGGAGACTGCCTTGAAATAGTAGCAATCCTGCTCCCTTGAAATTATGCTTTTTGGAAGGAAGGCTTGTTGTAAGCTGAAGCTTCTTAGAGAAAATAGTAGAGTCCAATGACATGTCATTTTCAAATTTGAATGCTATCATTGAAGTCAATGTTAAATTCACATCCATGGTCCCCTTGACAAGCCAAAATAACATCAAGGAAAATGATTAGTATACCCTCAAAGAGTCAATGTCAGCACAATATTTAGTTATCGCTACAGACACACACTTTAACGACATCAACACTAATACCACATTCTCATTTGATACGCAAAAAGAAAATTAAATAAAAAAAAAACTAGTGCAAGGGTCTCACTGTCATCTCTTGACTTAGATATTTCAGATGAGAAAAGCCAATGACTTTACATCTGTTTATACTTTTTTAGATTCCTCCACAAGCTCATGTTGCAATTTTTCTTGAGTGGGATCAAGTACCTTATGGAGAAATGTCATGAAATTTATACTCAGGTTGTACATTACTAGTATGTGTTTCAAATCAAATTAGCTTTTGCCATATGTGTTTGTAAGCCATTGGGTTATCTCCCCAACCAAATAAAAGAGATAAAAGAATCAGTAACAAGATCATTTTGATTGGAAAATAGACTTGAAATTAAGAAAATTTGATGGAATGCACATAGGTTGTAGTATAGACTCCATTGAATTGAACAAGATAGGGACATGTGACATCGTTCAAGATGATGTTTTATTTATTTTTCCTTTTGGTTCATTATAAAAAGGGATTAAATTTTTGTTATCTTTTAGCAACACATTTAAGTTATTCGTACTATTTTGTAGTTTGTATACACATTCCATCACTAGTGGAAAATATGAAAAAATAAAACTGATTCTTTTTCTAGTGGATTTCAATTGTTGTACACTTTCTGTCTCTCTCTCTCTATATATATATATATATATAATTATATTTCCATTCATGATCATATATCATTATTCCCATTTCACCTTCATGCTTATATGTTCCTTAACTTCTAAACTAGATAAGAAGGAAAACAATTAAAAAAAAGACATGAGCAACTCCATCATTTACTTTGATGCATCAATTTCATCAACTGAGTACATAGGTGTCAAAGACTATTACCAAACTCATGTTGGTGACACGTTGTATGATCATGTGAGTAATTTCTATCAAGATTCCATTAGAGTCATACTAATCTGGCTGATTACCTTGGTTTTATTCTTATTTAAATCTTTAGATTTTGGATTTTGTAAGAACAAGCTAAGAGTTGGTTTTAAGTGGTTATGCTTAACCTTGGAACTTTAAATGTTTTTTTTATCTTGTATAGGAAAGTTGTTAATACCTCTTCAAGAGGTGAATAATTCTTTTAATCTCAATGTTTAGAAAAAAAAAAATTGATAACTTGGTTGCTATGCTTATCTCCCCCTGCCCGTTCACCTTTGTTGGTTACATTCAAGGCAATTTTCTAAATAAAAAAATTTGATTGCATTGTTCTTTAGGCTTTGTCCCGCTGATAGTATGGACAGTGCTGACAGCCCGCGCAGCTTAGAACTCAGAGGGGGGGGGGGGGGGGGGAAGACTTAGTTTAAAAAAAAAAAATTGAGCACCTCCTGCTCGGTTGGCGCTCATGGCATGAAACTCCTCGGGAACTAGAGGATGAATGTTTTAATGTTATTGCACAATGACCTGCAAGTACCATCAGTACCTACAGATTGTAGCTTCTCATATGTTTGGGGGAGGGGGGGGGGGGGGGGGGGGGGGGGGGGGGGGGGGGCGTTGGGGCTTTAGAGCACGGGCCACGCATGGGAGGGGTTTGGCCTTGGTGCCCCCCAACGTGTGACGCATGGCCAGTGCTCAGGTGCCCGCTAAAATCGGTGCACGAGAATTTTTGGCGGGGGGGGCCGGGCAGTGGGCCCCCACGGCGCGGAACTACGGTCCCGGGTAGGGTGGGTGGCGCGGCGCAGGACAGCGGTCTCGGGTGGCGCCGGGCGGCCAGGGATGGCGCCAGACAGGGGTGGCGCCTGGCAGCCGCAAGCTGGGCAGTGGCGCCGGGCACCCAGGCTCACACACACACACACACATGCAAGGAACTAGGTAGGTTTCTCTATATATCCCCTCCTAGTTCCCTTGCAAGATTGCTTATGGAATAAAAACTGGCTGCTTGGACACGTGGCGTCCGGGAAGCCAGTTTTAAAAAAAAAAAAAAAACATGCGGTCAGGAGGGCACCGGGGCCAAAGGGCCACCGTGCTTGCAAGATGCGAGCGGGGGAGGGGGGAGGATAATAACTCCCCGAATTTTGAATTTAACCACGTAGTTGGCACCACTGGCACCTCTGTTCAGAGCAAGAGGGGGGTTGGAGAGCGCGACGCCTGCTCGGGTGAGAGTGGGGAGGGGAGTAACACCTCCCCCACAAAAATACTTTTTTGTACTCATCTTGGTTGATTTGACAGGGGAAGGGAGTGTCGCACCTCCCCACAGCCCTGTCACCACCCACTATGCTAACCTAAAGTTGTGTTAAGAAATAAAACATTGTGCTAAGTCTGAAACTTATTGCTTCCAAGATTGTTAAACCATACTAGAAGCTAATCTTAAGAAAATCTTGGAGCCCTGTCCTTTTTGAGCCATACTTCCTCCTTCCTCCTCCTTGTGTACTTGCAGATCTCCAAAGGAGTGGAGAGAAATGTGTCAGAAATGGTAAACTCCTGCAACTTTGTCGCAGCATGAACAAGACATGAAGGTCGAACGAGAACAATTCGCGATAGTCAACATGTCTTTGACTCGAAGCACGAATGATTCGGGAATCAATTGTGAATTTTAAACACACCTCCAAGACCACAAAACAAAAAGAACGAAACAAACGAAGAGAAATCCTTCGCGCTGCCAGCTGGCAGCTCAATGGGCTTCATGCCCAGCTGAAACGAATAGCAACGACGGTGAGTAACTAACTAGTTGATTAACGTTAACTAGTCTTGTGATTCTATGTTTAGCTATCTTGTAAACTCCACATAGTGGAGGTATAAACGATCCTCTCTGGATCATAACAGAAGAGTAGAGAAAAAAGAAGAGAGAGTGAATACAGAAATCTATAAGAAACAGAGAGAGACGTAGCGAATAGAGTAAGAAAGCAAAAATACCATAGCTGTGCATGAAAGTCTGCCAACGAGCAGAACACAGCGAAAGAGCAGAGAGTCATTTCGCCAACGAGTGAGACACTGACGATCTTGCTCTAGAACCAAACTGACAATATAGTCGCTCTATTTCGTGTATCTCTTGGCCTTGTGCTGTGTCTCTTGATTGCTAAAATAAAAAATGTTTTGTGATGCTTAGTCGAGTGTTTGGGAGCCCGTAAGAGCTTCCACACGAAAAGAAAATTCAAAGACAGAAAATTGTTCGCGAATCAAAAGGGATGAACACGATACATAACAACTTCTGCGACAAGCTGTGCTACTTAGGAGTTAGAGAGAGGAAAAAGGGCTAGAACTGAATTTGATAAATCCTTGGGGTCCATGGGCCATGTGGCTACCACATGGCCTTTCTTGGGCCCCACATGTCCCTTTTGCATGAGGGTGGAGAGGAGCTTTGGAGAGGGGTAAAGGAGGTATGTTCACTTCCTTTCCCTCATTCTCCCAAGTTGTTTTAGAGTTTTGTTGCTTTCAAGTTGTTTCTTTCTTAAGGCCTTGTGCTCTAGCTATTTCCTTTTTACAGTTTTTACATCGTCACTCTTCGTTTTCCCTCCAGTTTTTTGTCAGTTATCGTCTTTGTCCATGGATACCCCTATGGATGAGACTAGAGCTCCAAGTCCCGTTGGGACTTATATGGAGAACATGATGCGTGCCATTAATTTGTTACAACAACAAATTGTGGACATGCACTCAAAACATGAACGGGCGCAGGCCGAAATTTGGGCTATGTCCCAACCGGAGAAAAGAAAGACAGACACCAAGATGTGGTGTTAGTCTGGTTAGATCGATGGACATCATATTTTTCCATGCACGATCTACCAAATAGCTCACGTATTTCGACAACTATCATGTTTTTACATGGTAAGGCGTATTCTTGGTGGCAGGATCGAGAGAGAGAGATAGAGAGAGAGAGAGAGAGAGAGAGAGAGTCGCGTTTTAATTTTTTTTTGAATCGACGCGGGCATCGAAAAATGCGTCGCTATAGGGTCGTCGGAATCCGTCGCATTTAAAATCAGTCGGAATCCAACTCTAAGCCCAAAACCGACAACCGGTAAAAACATTTTTTGGAGAACATGCCACGTGGATGTCGGATTACAACGGCTCCGATAGAAAAAAAAAATTCCATTTTAAATTATGATACGAATTTTTATTTCAGTGTGGAGATTATGACAAGAACTGCAAATATACTATGTATGGCATATAGTACTACATAGCAATTAACCTTTTACAATCGTTTCAAACACGTAGAATGAATATTTAGATCAACTATGATTCACAATATTAATCAAGTCACTAATACACTACAAACCCATTCGTTGGTATGGAAACTAGCATAATTGCAATCAAACATACTCCAATCGACATGAATTTGAAGTGCATACGAAAAATAAATATCTCCAATCTCTTGAAGAGTAGTTAGTTGTTTATCAACACATTGAATTTTATTTCTATCAACATTAGGGGCCATAACAATATCATGATCACAATTTGTGTACTCACATGCATCAACTTTCTGTTTGACGTCAATTAATCAAATAATAAAGTACAATTGATGGAAAGTCATGAATATGAAAGGCCGGATAGAGCCGACATGGCAGGAGTAGCTACTGTTATACATACTGCGGTCTTGATTCTCTTCCAAGCCCCAGATCAGCTACTACAGATCTGTTATTGCAGGTCATACACATTACTGAACGGAACATTGAGAAAATTGCTTCTATTATCAAAGCTGAATTTACAATACAATTCTTGAGCGCTGTCTGATTTCTAGATCAGTGCATTGGCGCGAGAGAGATGTTCTCTTCTCATGAATGGTACGACTAGCTATTGCTAATCTGTAAACTCACTCTGGAGCTATCTCAAACTGTCTGTCTGTGTATCCATGACTGTCTTCTGTATCCTTCATTGATCCCTTTACGTGATCAATCCAGGGAATTGATTAAGTTAGAAGATCTAATAAAAAGAAATGCATTACCCTTAAACAAAACTGATTCCAGTTTTCTATTGTTGTCCTCTGTGAATCATCCGCCTTCTGTCCGTTGCGCAGTGCCTTCACGCTGCAAACCTTCGCCGTTTTGCTTTTTGCAACTTTAAGAGTAGTGTCGCCTTTTCAAGGGCACCTTTGTTTATGCCAAAAAGACACCTTAGGGATTTTAAGGGCACCTTCGCTTTTCAATGTCACTTTTCTCGCAAATAGGTGAAAAGGCCAAGGGTAGGGCATTTTGGTGACAGTGTCGCTTTTTCTCGAAGGGCGAAAAAGCCGACATAAGGCAAAAACTAAATCTAAGGGCAATGTCCCTTTTTAAGGGTAGGCGAAAAACGCGATTTAAGGACAGGAACCATTTTTAAAGGCAGGTGTCGTTTTTTCCCAAAAGGTGAAAAAGCCGAAGGGCGAAAAAACTGTGGAAAAAACAGCAAAGGTAAAACTAGGAAAAATGCTAAGGCTTTGAAAGATAGAAACTCTTGGATTTTTCAGCTCTCTCTCAAAGTTGGTATTTTTCTGATTCCTAAGCTTGCGCGCTGCTTCTCAACCTTATCAAGAGGCTTCGTGAAGATATCAGCCACCATCTGTTTTATTGGAATAAACTCAGTCTTCAGCTTGTCTTTCTCAACCAGATCCATTATTAGATGATATCTAATAGCAATGTGTTTCGTCTTGGAATGAAACACTAGATCCTTTGTCAGATGAATGGCGAATGTGTTATCCATGAAGAGTAGCAGCGTCTCATTGGAGTTCTCTCCCAGTCCATCAAGGAACTACTTGAGCCATGTAAGCTCGTTCGCCATCTTGGCTGCTGCAACATACTCTGCTTCGTAGGATGATTGCGCTGTTATAGTCTGCTTCCTACTGATCCATATCACAGTTGCACCGGCTGCTATTGTGCATCCTCTTGAGACGCTCTTGCAGTCATCTTTCAGGGATGCCCAGCTTGCATCGTTGTAGGATTTGATCTGGAATCTTTCATGTTGAGAGAAGCATAGCCCATAATCCTTCGTCTATTGAAGGTATTGCAGAATCCTCTTGGATATCTTCTAGTGCGTAGGGCCTGGATTGGTATTAAACTGGCTCATTTTGAAAACTGCATAAACGATGTCAGGGCGTGTGTTATCTGCTAAGTACATGAGCGATCAAATTAACCTCCTGTAGGGCACGTTTTGCATGGCTTGCTGCTCTTCTACATTCTACGGGCAGTCTTGCTTGGTTAGAATTGTTCCAGCTACCATGGGCATATTAGCTCCCTTGCAGTCTATCATTTGAAAATCATCAATGATTTTCTGGATGTATCTTGACTGGTGAAGATACAACTTCCCTCCATCAAGATCTCTGTCAACCTGCAATCCTAGGTAGCATCTTGCTTCCCCTAGGTCTGATATTTTAAATTGTTGTAAAATATCATGCTTCACCTGAGCAATCAGCTCGTCGCTTCTAGACATGATCAAAGTGTCATCCACGTAGACTGCTATGATTATGATTTCTCCATATGTGACCTTTGTATAGACATTGTAGTCAGCCATCAACAATTGAAATCCTAAGGATCTGAGAGTGTGATCCTTCTTCTTATACCACTGCCTAGCAGACTGCTTCAGTCCGTATATGCTTCTTTGCATTTGGCAGGCGTAGTTGGCAAAGCGTGAGCAAATGAATCTTGGTGATTGGTCCATATAGACCTCTTCATTCAACTCGCCATGTAGGAAGGCGGTCTTTTCATCCACTATGTCAATCTTGAAATTGTATGCTGCTGCATATGCAAATAACAAGCGTAAGGATCAATGCTTTACGATTGGAGAAAAGGTCTCAGTATAGTCAACACCATACTTCTGAGAGAAACCTTTCACCACCAATCTGGCCTTGTATTTTGATACATTGTCATTTTTTGTATATTAAAAATCAATTGATTGACATCAAAAGACCATTGACTACTTGAAAACATATATGTACCTGCTCACATTGTTGAGGACTGTCCAAAGCTTGGTGGAGTCAACTTGTAATCATGAATGATTAGTTTAAACCATTCTCTCTGTTCCTATATAAACAAGATGAACGTGAGAGAGAAGGTTGCATTGAGTTGCAAAGCATTGGTAGAGAGTTGATGTCAAAGTCCGCTAGTAAGCGAGACCAGTTAATGAGTTAGAATTCGTAAGAGACAAAGATTTCCTTGTATCAATGCGTTGTGCGGTATGCCAAGCAGCACTCACAAGATCATTTGAGAATATAGATGCTATTTGCACATCTTCTCCCTTGTGTATAATCTTGAATGCCTTTATGCTCGTTCATTGTTTATGTATATTTAACTATCATTAAGTTTTTTTTTGTACCTAGGCTCGTTGGTTGAATGATCATAAAATCAATACTAGATAGCCAGTGTTCGGAAGAGGAAAAATCTTCGTTCACAGTAGTAGCTGATGTGAAGAGTTCGACTCTATCTGAGCTTAATCATAGGAGTCAGATTAGAGAGCACATTATTAGACCTAGTAGGCATAGAGCACCTATGTCAACAATCAGATATGCAATATCAAGCATTCACCATAAGCAGCGGAAGAAGAACACACAATATCACTCTATTACACCACCTCATACTGAATGTAAAATGTACATATAAACCTCGAACCCTGATAGAGAGAGAAAACCTAGGAGTATACTACTAGATTAGCCTATGACTAGTTACAGCTAGTAATAAAGTACATCGTAAACAGTAACTAAGAAGTGTAACAATGAAATTTATCATTGACTTCTAACACTCTCCCTCAATGACAAAATTACATTCTTCTATTCCTAGTAGAGTACGAAACTTTACAAATTTAAATCTACCTAATGACTTAGTAAAAATATCTGCCAGTTGATTTTCAGATTTATAGAAAACAAGATCAATGGCTCCATCAAGAATTTTCTCTCGAACAAAATGAGAATGTATTTCGATGTGCTTGGTTCGAGCATGTAAAACTGGATTTTTGGCAAGGTGAATGCAGCTTTGATTGTTGCAAGATATAGTAGTCGCATCCATCTGTGGTTGACCTAAATCCACAAGCAATCTCCGTAACCATACCGCTTCTTGTGCAACATTGCAAGTGCTCGATATTCAGCTTCCGTCGAGATAAGGCTGCTGTAGGTTGCTTTTTGCTACTCCATGAAACTACAGCTGTAGCATAATTGAATGTATGACCATTGGTAGATCTTCTGTCATCAATATTACCTGCCCAATTGGCATCTGTATATCCTATCAATATTGGCGCTTCAGGCTGATCATATTTCAAACCAAAATTCAATGTCCCTCGAATGTATCTGAGAATACGTTTAGCAGATTTCTAGTGTGTTTGACTATGATCTTGCATAAATTGACTAACAACACCAACAACATAAGAAATATCAGGTCGTGTGTGTCTCAAATAAATCAAACTACTCACCAGCTGTCTATACAAATAAGCATCCACTCAGATTCATCATATGCAGTAAGCTTCGTATTGACATCCATAGGTGTACTCAAAGGCTTACAATCCTGCATATTGAACTTATAAAGCAAATCTTGTGCATATTTGCTTTGTGTAAGAAAGACCATGTTTTCCTTTTGCCATACTTCAATGCCAAGACAATAGTGCATCAATCCTAGATCGCTCATGTCAAAAGCATTGAAAAAATCTGATTTGATTTCATCAATTAAGCTCTCATTACTTTCTGTAATAATCAAATCATCCACATACAACACAATGAATACTATATCTGAATCTTGCCTTCGAATGTAAAGAATAGAATCAGCATCACTCTTTACCATTCCCCTTCGCTTAAAGTGTTCATCAATGCAAGAGTACCACGCCCGTGGTGCTTGCTTCAATCCATAAATAGCTTTGTTGAGCTTACAAACAAGGTGCTCTCTCCCTGGCTCAACAAATCCTTGAGATTGTACTAAGTACACCTCTTCATCCAGCACTCCATTAAGAAAAGCAGATTTAACATCCATTTGCTGGATCTTCCAACCATAGAAAGCAGAAATAGCAATGACGGAATGTATAGTTACCATCTTAGCTACGGGTGCGAAGGTTTCCTATCAATACCTTCATGCTGCTCAAATCCTCCCACAACCAACCGTGATTTGTACTTGTTGAGTTGCCCATCAGCTCCATATTTGATCTTATATGTCCATTTACAAGTGATAGGCATCTTACCATTAGGTAGCTCAACCAAGTTCCACGTCCTATTTTTTGATATAGCTTCCATTTTTGTTTCCATAGCTTCACGCCACTCTTCGTGCTCCTTTGCTTTATCAAAAGTTTTTGGTTCTTGAGCCTTGAGCACAGAACCCATTAGGGCTAGATTCATCTCTAATCTTGCAGGAGGTTTTTGATTTCTACTTGATCTTCTAAGCTCTCCCTGCTCACTAGATTCGTGAGTATCTCCCTTCTTTGCACCATCTGTGAGACCATTTAGGTACTCTCTTGGGAATTTTAGCATCAGGCTTGCCTTTTTTAAATGGATTTTCTGTATCAAAATCCACTTCCTTCTTGACCTGTACTTTCACTCCCTTATCAAAAGGTTTAGTGATTACTTCAGATTGTTCACCTCGGCCCATCTCGTCAAATGTAGCATCCCTAGAAATCACAAGCTTCTGTGCATTTGTGTCATACATCCTATATGCCTTGGCCTTCTCATCATATCCAAGAAAAATACACTCGATAGCTTTTGCATCCAATTTCCTTCATTTCTCATCAGGAATATGAGCATAAGCATCACAACCAAATACTCTCAAATGAGAAATATTAGGTTTCTTTCCAGTAACAGCTTCATGAGGTGTCTTACCTTCCACATATTTTGTAGGACGCCGAGTCAGGATGTGCGTAGCTGTGCTACAAGCTTCTGCCCAAAATGTGTTTGGTAGACCCTTGCTTTTGAGCATCGCCCTGGCAATTTCAACAATAGATCTGTTCTTTCGTTCTGCAACTCCATTTTGCTATGGTGAATAAGGTATTGTAGTCTACCTCTTGATCCCTTGATCTTTGCAGAAATCAATAAATTCTGTCGAAAATACTCACCACCTCCATCAGATCTCAAAGTCTTGATGCAACATCTTGTTTGCTTTTCAACTAATGCCTTGAATTCCATGAACTTAGCAAAAGCATCGGATTTCTTGCTTATGAAATAAATCCAAATGCATCTGCTATAATAATCAATGAAGGTGATAAGGTAATAGTAGCCACTAAGAGATCTAGTCTGCATAGGTCCACATAGATCACTATGGACAAGATTTAGGATGCCACAGGCTCTCCTTGCTCCACTTTTGGGAAACCTCTCTATGTGTAGCCTTCACAAATTTTTCCTTCAAAAGAAATATCAGGCAATCCAATAATTCCTCTTTTGAGAATTTGTAAACTCTGAGCACTAATATGACGGAATCGTTGATGCCAAAGATCACTTTGACTATCAACAATGCTTACCATAGCTTGGGCAAAAGATCTCGACATTTGTCGCTGTCAAACTCAACCTTGAGTTGTTGATCAGCCATTGTCACAACAGATAGTAGATTGTTAACTAAGCCAGGTACATATTGCACATTGCTTGTCCCCTTTATCTTCATGCTGGCTAACTTCACTGATACCACTCCAACTCCTTTAACATATAGCAATTTGTCATCGGCTTGTTCAACTTTATCACCATTGTGAGTTTTCTTGAGTTCTAAAAACCACTCTTTCCTTGAAGCCATATGCTTGGATGCACCACTATCAATGTACCAGGTATCCTTGGCTTCATCACTTGTCATTAATGCTGTAATGAACAAGTTTGAACTCTCACCTGTATCATCTTCATATTCATCATCATCATATTGATGTTGATCAACATAATTGTCTTCATAATAATCATCATTAAATTAACAAAGAGTCCATCCTAGTTGATTGAGGTAAGCCTATCATTGCCTTTCAACATGAAGCCACTTGAGGTTGTCATGTTGCAATGATTTGATCTTCTCTTTGAACTTGTTTCAATGCACTTAGAAATCTCTTGAAAATCAACAAATGAACTCAAGAAGAAATCACAAAGATTTAGAGCCTCTCCTTTTCTCTCCTCTAGCAAATCCTAGCACATAGAATGATGATTTCTTGATCACACTTGATCAAACCACAATATCATGAAATTTTACTAACTCCTAAAATTGAATCCCACTCTGGAAAAAGTCTAGGAACTAAAAAACAAGAGATTCTATCAAATTTAGGGTTACTCCAAAAATGCCAAACATTGAATCAAGCAAAAGCTATATGCAAAACACTACAACACCCGTTGTGATTTGCAACGTATAATCATGGATTTTTTTTTAACAATTGTGAGCTCCAAAACCTGCAAAATACATCAAGAAATATTTCTTCTAGCTGTTTTTGTCTCTCCAAGCTTTCACCTCTTGTGAAGGACTTTCTCACTTCATTCTAGAGCCTGTGACAAGCTGTATCCAGTGATCAAGCATGCAGGACTATCGTAGTTCTGATACCATGTCAACAATCAGATGTGCAATATCAAGCATTCACCATAAGCAATCAACAAGTAAGGAGGCGGAAGAAGAACACGCAATATCGCTCTATTACACCACCTCATACTGAATGTAAAATGTACATATAAATCTTTAACCCTGATAGAGAGTGAAAACCTAGGAGTAGACTACTAGACTAGCATATAGCTAGTTACAGCTAGTAATAAAGTACATCGTAAACAATAACTAAGAAGTGTAACAATGAAGTTTATATTGATTTCTAACAACCTCACTAAGCGTCATCTCGTAAACCCGATAGGACATATGTGATGCCTAAAGAGTGCCTTCACACAACAAGCTAAGTGGACTAAAGTCTCATGATTGGCATAAATTTTTACAAGTTGGCATGACATGTTTTTTGACATTGCTTCCAGCTCAACATTGTGGATTACATTTTATAGCATGTCTTGTAATCTCATGATGATCTCTGCACATATATGTATCTCAATAACCAGATTGTTTCTCTGCATATAGTTTGTGCTTCCCTTGGTGTTGAGAGAGTTTTTGACAGAGGAGTTAAGGAGTGCAATCTGAAGAAACAAAACATTTCTATTACCAAAGCTCTGGTAGCTTTCAACTCTCAATTTGACGAAAAGACACGAAGTGAAAATGTTCGCGACACAGAATCCTTCGTGCTCCAAAGAAAGCGAGAAGATCAACCAAGTACCATGAAGTACTTGATCTGATATGGTGACATCGGCAGAAGAACTTTAGGACGTGGCTAATCCACCACTCTTGTAATCCATGATTAGTTATAGATGTTTAATCTGTCTAATCAGAAATGTTACTCGAAGCGACACAAAAGTGCGCGAAATATATATACCTTTGCTTAATGCATAATATATATAAAGATATACAAAAAATATAGAATACATGTCTTCTTGTGTGCAAGACAATTTTGTAAGAGGATCAACAGATCCAAGAAGTCCGCTAGTAAGCGAGACACTATTCATGGGAGAAAATTATTTTCTCTCACGCCAATGTGATGTGTGGGTCTGTCACATAGTGCTCGAACTCAAGAGAATCAATAGATGATATTGTAGCTATTATGCACATATTATTCTATATTTTTTCTGATCTTGGATGAATTGTTATCTGCTATTATTCGTGTATCTCATTTACTTGTTTAATCAATTTCGCACACTAGTTCAATCTTGTTGAATGTTGTATTAATCTATAACATAGATCAGCAGTGTCTGGCTACATTTTGGATGATTGTAGGAATGATATAGTAGGCAGTGACCAGCAATCATATCCGAACTCCACACAAACTGATTTTGTTCGAGCCGCTTCATTTCGTTTCAAGATAGTTTCGTGACTGTTTCGCGAATTGTTCGAGAGACTCCCATAAGTTCTGACCGATTTCATTCTCATCAGTGGTATCAGAGTTTGTCATAGTCTGACATAGCCGCAAAGCTATTAGATCCATTAGGCTAAGCATTCAAGACAAAGAACCATTAATAAGTGAGAACACAATTCACAACAATGGCTTCAATAAGCAGTATACAATCAAAAATCTGTACAAAGCATGGAAGGTTAAGACCTCACTTATACTAAAGGGAGAAGGAGTATTTCCCTGGGTAGATGGCACCGAGGAGATGCCTACAACTACAGGCAAGGAGCTACACGAATGGAGGGAGAAGAATGACAAGGCGGTAGCCATGTTATCATCATCCATCGAAGATAACCTAACTCTTGACCTGGATACACTTTCTAAAGAAAAAGAGATGTGGGATACTTTACTCACAAGATTTCAGATGAAATCACGTAGTCAGATCATGCTTCTCGAAGATCAGCTGACAAATTTGTAATGGGATGGTAAAGACTTCACTTCCTTCATCAAGAAGATGAAAGATCTGTTCCTTTCATTACATAATTCTGGAATAGAAAATGCAGTATCAGTAGAGAAACAACTTACCTATTTGTTAAGAGCTTTACCAAGATCCTTCCAGACAACCATAACGCTGGTAGCAAAGAATCCTACTATGACACTCGAAAAGGTAGTTGTCGAGATTCGAGAAGAACTCAAAGCTCGAGAGCGCCTTGATCACAAGGATGCTTCTGACCAAGCTCTCTACAACAACAAAGAAAAGACAAAGAAGCAATTCAAGCCTAAGAGGGAGTCAGATCGAGGGCAGGATCGAGATCAGCAAGCAGAAGGAGCCAGCAAAGGCAAATGGAGGAACAAAGAAAAGCCGAAATAGCAGAGTGGAGACAAGAAGACATGCATGAGATGCAAACGCAAATGACATACTGTCAATTCGTGTTGGCTAAATTCAAAAATTGAGTGTATCCACTGTCATAAGGAGGGTCATGCAGCCATGGACTGCTGCCAGAACCCAATAAACAAACAAGCTCAAAGCAGACATGACAACAATAATAGTTCGTCCTATGTTGAGGAGCCAGAGAGCTCAAAGATGGGCGAAGAAAGATCGAAACACGGAAATTCGACCGCCTACTTTTGTGCAGACATGTGTGCAGTATCAACCCTTGACACACAAGAGGTAATCCTTGATTTAGGAGCTATATCACACTTCATTACGTCAAGACGGATCATGTCTGATTTTTGAAATGCAGATCCATCGAGATTTATCATTCTTGGAGATGGATCAAAGCATCAAGTGAATGGTTTTGGTTGACTATGGCTCAACACAAACGATAGAGACAGACGACTTGAAGATGTTTTGTTTGTGCCTACACTACAACTGGACTTGCTACCAGTGGAAAGAATAGCTGATGCAGGGATGCGTGTAACGTTCTCAGACGAAGCATGCAATATTGTTGATGCAAGCATCAATACATTGATCACTCAAGGTAGAAGAAAAAGCAACATGTATCACTTGAAGGTATGCCTACTTGCAGATCAAATGCATCAAACCCATGATGATTTGTCAGATATTCTATGGCACAAGAGACTATGCCATATGAATCCAATGACACTATATCAAGCAAGCCATCATGGAGCAATCACATGGGTGAGCATCTCAAATACAACCAGTTCGATGACCTGTGATGCATGTATGAAGGGTAAGATGTCACGTACTCCTTTTGTCAAGGACTCCAACGGAACGACAAAGATTCTGGAGCTAGTACATTCAGACATTTGTGGACCTTTCAATGTGATCTCAGTAGGAGGCACAAAATATTATATCACCTTTATTGATGATTACAGTAAGTTTGTTAGAGTCTACTTCATTCACAATAAATCATAAGCATTTGACAAATTCACAAAGTATGTGAATTGGACAGAAAGATGCATAGGAAATAAGGTGAAGCAGATCAAAACAGATTGGGACAAAGAATACATCTCAAACTGATTCACTGATTTCTGTAATGATTGATGAATCATTCATAGAAGAACTGCAGCTTATACACCGAAGCACAATGGTGTTGTAGAAAGAAAGAACAGGACTCTAATGGAAGCTGCTAGGTGCATGATGGCCTATTCGATCCAAGAGTGTTGTGGGCTGAAGTAGTAGCTGCAGCTGCTTACATTCAGAACAAGACAGGAAAATTTGGTGTTCCTCACACAACATCAAACAAATTATGGTGGAATAGAAAACCCAATCTGACTCATATTTGAATCTTTGGCTGTGCAACATATGCACAAAGCAGAAACAAGGATATCTTGTAGGATATGACAATCATTCGTCATACTATAGAGTCTATATGCCAGAGACAAACACAGTGAAGACAATCAGAGACGCCAAATTTGATGAGAGCAGAACAATGGCCAATGATGATCCTGTCAATTATGAAGTCCTTGGAAGACAATATTATGATCTACCAACTGTGACAGAGGGAGAAGAGGACAAACACTCAGATGAAGATGTTCGAGTTGCACCTCATTCGTGGACAAATAAGATGAAGAAAGATTCGCAAGCTAGCCTACTGCTACAACACCTATAAACCGAAGTGGTTCTGGACCTAGCAAATCAGATAAAGGGAAGAATATTGCAGTACCAGAAGGATCTCCTAGAAGATCAACAAGAGAACGAAGAGTGCCAGCAAGATTGTGCTAGGCAGCACAGCTTCTACGTCAGAAGAGTTTTGTGAATTTAGTGGAGAACCACAGACATTCGAGGAAGCAATTGAGTGTCCAGAGAAGGACATATGGATCCAAGCCATAAATGAGGAGATGGAATCCACGAGGAAGAATGAGGTATGGATGTTGTAGCCATTACCAGATAAGCGAAAGACTGTAACATGCAAGTGGGTACACAAGCTGAAATATGGACTGCTTGTAGCGAAGGGGTTTTCTCAGAGATACGGTATCGACTATGCTGAGACTTTTTCTCCTATCATGAAACATTCGTCCCTATGTCTACTATTTGCATATGCAGCTGCTTATGATCTTAGGATTCACATCGTGGATGAGAAGACAACGTTCTTGCATGGTGAGCTAGACGAAGAAGTCTACATGGATCAACCCCCAGACTACATTTCAAGCTCACTTCCTACTTATGCATGCAGAATGCACAGAAGTATCTATGGTCTGAAGCAATCAGTGTGACAATGGTATAAGAAGAAAGATCAAGTTCTGAAATCCTTAGGACTCAAGCCACTAATAGCTTATTTCAATGTTTATGTAAGAATTACAGATGCGAAGATCATCATTGTAGCTGTATATGTGGACGACTCTCTGATATTTTGCAAAAGTGAAGAGCTTATTGCTGAGGTGAAATATGACATCTCGAAACATTTCGAGATTGCAGACCTGGGAGAAGCCAGATGTTATCTTGGCTTATAGATTGATAGGGAATATGAGGGAGGTAAATTGTACTTTCATTAGTCCAGATATACCCAGAAGATCTTAGAAGATTTCGAGATGTTGAATTGCAAAGGAACAAATATTCCAATGCTTGCAGGAACAGTCCTAACGAGTGAGGATTGTTCAAAGACTGAAGAAGAAAGAGAATTGATGCAGCATACACCATACATAAAGCTGTACCTTGCAAATAACACACATCCTGCCATTGCTTATGCCATGTTCAAGATGAGCCAATTCAATACGAATCCAGGATCGACTCATTGGAAGATTGTGAAACGAATCTTGCAATACCTTCAACTAACGAAGGATTCTGGATTGTGTTATTCCCGTGATGCAGGGTTCCAGATGCTTTCCTACAGTGATGCTAGTTGGGCATCTCTCAAGGACGACTGCAAAAGTGTCTAAGGAGGATGCACCATCACGTCAGGAGCAACAATTCTCTGGGTGAGCAAGAAGCAGACCATTGTGGCTCAGTCATTCTGCAAAGCATAGTATGTAGCAACATGAATGATGGCCAATGAACCTCTGATTTTGCAGATGGACAGTACATCCACAATACATCTGACAAAAGATCTTGTGTTTCATTCAAGGACAAAACACATCGCAATCAAATACCACTTGATAAGGGATCTGATCAGGAAGAAGATGTTGTAGACTAATCTCATTGGAACGAAGGAAATGATTGTTGACATTTTCACAAAGGCCTTAAACGAAGGTCTGTTCGAGAAATAGAGGAGCAGTCTTGGAGTCATTAAACTATCATGCTTTGAGAGGGAGCTAAAGAAAACAAAACATTTCTATTACCAAAGCTTTGCTAGCTTTCAACTCTCAATTTGACGAAAAGACACGAAGCGGAAATGTTCGCGACACAAAATCCTTCGTGCTCCAAAGAAAACAAGAAGATCAACCAAGTACCATGAAGTACAAATTCTTGATTAGATATGGTGACATCAGCAGAAGAACTTCAGGACGTGGCTAATCCACCACTCTTGTAATCCATAATTAGTTATAGATGTTGAATCTGTCTTATCAGGGATGTTACTCGAAGCGACACAAAAGTGCACGAAATATATACCTTTGCTTAATGCATAAGATATATACAGATAGACGAAAAATACAGAATACATATCCACCTGTGTGCGAGACAATTTTGTAAGAGGATCAACAGATCCAAGGAGTCCGCTAGCAAGCGAGACACTATTCGTGGGAGAACATTATTTTTTCTCACGCCAATGCGCTGTGTGGGTCTGTCACACATTGCTCGAAATCAAGGGGATCAATAGATGATATTGTAGCTATTATGCACATATTATTCTGTATTTTGTTTGATCTTGGATGAATTGTTATCTGCTATTATTCGTGTATATCATTTACTTGTTTAATCAATTCCACACACTGGTTCAAAGGCTTGTTGAATTATGTATTAATCTATAACGTAGATCAGCAGTGTTTGGCTACATTCTGGAGGATTGTAGGAATGATATAGCAGGCAGCAGCCAACAATCATATCCGAACTCCACACGAACTGATTTTGTTCGAGTCGTTTTATTTCCTTTCAGGAGAGTTTTGCGATTGTTCTACGAATTGTTCGAGAGACTCCCATCAGTTCTGACCGATTTCATTCTTGTCACAATCTACAAAATCAGTGGTTTGGTGAGGCATGACGAATGTGACTCACATCATTTTTTTTTTGGGATGATTCAATGATCTTACTAATGCATATGTCATTGTTGTTTACTTTTCTTATGAAGATACATTTCATCTAAGGAGATAGCATTGGCATCCATTGAGGCGGCAAGACATCGAGACAATGCGTTTGATCGAGAAGAGCTTTCCCACATCCATTCTCACCATTCAAATGCATCTCGTTGTTCATTTGGTAGATGAGGCGGCCATTGCAGATACATCATGTAATTGCGTCAATTGTCTATTCTAAGTCCATCCTAGACTATTGCTATTGTGGTAATTACAATGTCCTTTCCTAACATTGATCCATATATGTTATTCAGACACTGTCCATAGCCGTTGGATGTTTTCTTTGGAACGATTCATGAAAACATTGAAAGGCTTTGTATGACAAAGACCAAGGCTTGAGGGTAGCATGGCGGAAGGATGGCTAGTGCAAGAGTCCATGGTTTATATCACGGAGATCCTTGCTCAAAGCGATCCTTCTATTCCTCGTCTTTGGGATAAGAAGGATGATGAGCATGTTGTTGGGGAGGTTCCTCAAGGAAAAGGAGTGATCATGAGAATGAATGAGTCCTTTAGGGAGAAGGTAAATAAGTTTTGCATTCTCAATAGAGAAGAATTGCAAAAGTGAATTTCGCTACACGAAGAGGCCGAGGCTCATAGACAAACTACATAAAAGACAACCATATCCACCTAACCTCACCCTTCTACCCAAGGACATGACGCTTGATTGGCTATGTGATGCCCTTAGAGAAGTCTCAACAAACAACCAGGAAGTAACAGAGAGAGAGTAGGAATTTGCAAGGGGGTGCGATTCACACATTGTAAGCTATGATGATCATCATTCACATGTTAATTAAACCATTTGTGCGTGCAATTTTATACATGTTTATTTTTTTCCTAACACATTTTGTTCTATTTCGTTCAGTACAAAAGATACAATGCATTGTGAATGCATGGACGACACTTTTGTACAGAGTGCATTGACAAAAATAGAAACACATACGATTGTGGAGTGATGGCAAATTTTACCCAAGAGTGCAAGCAAGCACAACGGACACCGATTTACTCTCTTCTCAATTTGATTATTGAAGGACAATCAATGACATCCTCAAAGTTGGATTTAGGCAATTTAGCTTTTTCATATTTGACGTCAAATGGTTCAAAGCTATTTGCAATGGTCCCAATGTAACTGTCAAGAAAGATGAGAGTGGTTATTTTTCCGTTAACTCTGCCAACAAAGCGATTCATTTTCGATTTTTTGTATAGTATAAAAAATGTATATTGTGTGTATACCCAAGCAACTGTACATAGCTATGGATACTAATTACGAGTCAACGTTTATGGTAGCATCGATCAATTGCAGGTGTTCTTTCACCCCGATCGTTCACATTCCAGATGGTGGTACGTGATTCAAGTCGCTCCTCGAAGTAAAAGAATTTTTGATGATAAAGATGTCGTGGAGGACATGGCACTGCCAACTGATGCACCTCATGAACAAGATCATGATGACGGATTCGATGACACATTTTCGGATGAGGATCATGTGCAAGCTTCACAAGCTGATGATGATGTTGAGCGTGATGCATCATCATCCGATGGATCGACAACACATGACACACCTTTTTGATCTCACTCATTGTCACCATCGCCGTTAGCTTTTGAAGGTCAGCTTATTAGTAACGAAGTTGTAGGAGATGTTTGGGTAGAATTAGAGATAGAATCATTTGGTTGGCGGATTTGTCGCACGATAATGCAGCAAATGATAACAATGAACCACCAAATGGATAAGTGAGACAGTACGATGTATTTCAATTCATTATAATATTAATCATATTGCTCATAGATGTGATTACACTTTATTAACTGACTAGTTGACATCAAACAAGAAGTCGATGCATGTAAGTACACAATTTGTAGTCATCATTTTTTTGTGATACATAAATTTATTTATTCACTTGTGCATATGGCAACCAATGTTGATAGAAAATCGACTTCAATGTGTTGATAGGTAACAAATTCCAAAAGTGAGATCCATTTACACTCTGTAATATGTCATGGGTTATACCGAGGGGCCTTTTTCTCATCAGTCACGGTATTATCCTCGGTTAGCAAAGTGTCCTGGAATGTCTCTTGGCCACCTTGACCCTCTCTATACCTCTTTATATCCCTCTCTATATGCCTCTTTATAACCCTCTCTATAAATGTTCGAAAAAACAAGTTAAAATTTGAGAGAAAGCTGGATTGATTTCTACCATAGAGTCGACGAAAAACTTCACAACTCCAATCCCTTCGATCTTCGTAAGCCTTGCTCTGATACCACTATAAGGAGAAGCACCTCCAAGATCCTAGTTAATACAAAGAAATGACAGTGGAGCCAAAGCACCCACCCATGTAGATGCTACTATGAATCTCCAATAGCATCTCCCTCGTCCCAGAGAATGGGATGTAGGTGTAAAGAGAGGAACTTGGCAATGAATTCACATAACTAGAATTGGAGTAGTGTTGGGAAACTGGTCGACAACTCGGACCTGGTCAAACCATCGGATCGAGATGAACCTACTGTTGCATGAAGGCAGAGTATCTAAGATGCAGGATCTTGAAGGTCAATTTTTTTTAAAAAATAACTTAAAAAAAAACGTAGAAAATTGGAGAAAAACTCAAGGAGGTTTCCCGAACACTGTTGTAGGTGGTGTTTTTCTGAGGTGAAGACTTGATTGAATGGTCGACATTCTAGAAAGTTTTCATTTCATAACCTCTTTTTATATTGCAAGTTGCAAGAAAACTATTTAACTCGTCCTATTCAATTCAAGCTTTAACAATAAAAACAAAAAGTGGCCAGCACAATGTAAAGAACAACGTTAAAATACTTTCATAATCAGTTTCTATGTTCGAAAACTACCATAAATTTTTTTATTTCTAAACAACTATTTGTTAACTAGATCTTGTTGTTTTCTACACCCTAATTTTTTTTTAACTGTCTTTTTTGACCCGTAAATTGTATTCCTAGTGACAAGAAGTGGTAGAGAATCTGAAGTCGATACTTGTATGATTGCGGCCCTCACATACTTCACTTTAAGATTGTGATCAACATGTGGCCTTGCAAACATCCAAACAAGCAATTACTCATTCTATTCCAAGTGATAGGAAGTGATAAAAGAGTCAAAAAGAAAAAAGCGAGCTTGTGAGATTGAAAGTATATCAATTAAATTTACTATAAAATTTGAAATCCATATTTTAAACCCAATCAACCAACCATGATGTCATCATGGTCCATTGAAACATAAAAGAAAATTTAAAGTAAAAAGTGCTCTCAACCATGGTGTCATTGTGACATCATGGTTTATTGAAACATAAATAGAAAATCAAAAGTAAGTGCTATGGGCTAGTGAAGGATGCTGGCCAGGTAAGGATTGCCGAGGGAATCTTCACACTAGGGTAAGTGGCACATTGATTATGAAACCTCTTTGGGATTTCATTCCAATTTCTTGTATTTTTTTTCAAAGTTCTTGGTTTTTGGAAACTTTTGCCTTGTACATCCTGCATTTGAAATTTTTGTTAGCAAAATATTAAAAATCTATAATGATAAATTATTTTAAAAACTTAATAAACATAAGTGACCTACGGTTTATAAGGATCTACCTAAAGTACTACACACGTTTATTTCATATCATAATGACAACCAAAAAATTTCTTCCATATGATAATGACAGCCAAACAATTTCTTGCATTTTGAAAAACAAGTCCTGTTTGTAAAAGTCAAGTTCCTCTCAAGTTTTCTACAAAATCGAAGTATGGAGAAAGAAGCCCATTTCATTCCTATAGTTTGCCAGGTTTCCCCAACACTGGTACAGGGCATCGGCATCCTGTCCGAAGGGAATCCTAGTGCTATACGGAGTTCAGATTGCGCAGAACCTTGCTGGGGGGTATTAGCTAAAGCTGTTTACTTCAGGTCTTTACTTTCATGCATTAACAGATTGGTTTTTCATATACTTTCATGCATTAACAGATCATTGGTTTTTCATATACATTTGCTAGTTATCCACAGTTCATACACCCAGTTTTCACAGAGCTCAGAAACAATGTCCCAACTGCGAATTAGCCTGTTTACCTGAAGCTGCTAGCACATGCTTACGCTTATGTCTGATTGCATAGCTTCAAAATTTCGTCAACCTTTTCTTGCGCAAGAAAAATCTAGGATATAAATGAAGATGGCATTAAGAAAAAGGGTGGTTGTTAAGAAGGTATCCACAATCTTTCCGTCACGGAAGAAGCTCCCTGGTGTGTATTCACTTTCCAACTTTGATCTTGTTAATGCCACCATTCCCACATACATGCAACTCGTTTACTACTTCAATGCTGCCACAAATGCGAATAATGTAGCGGAACTCATGCAAAGCTTGAGAGAGGCACTGACAGAGACTTTGGAAATATTCCCTGTTCTAGGGGGCCGACTGAGGAATACAGATGGAGGTCGACTTGAAGTGGTGTTGAATGTTGGTGGAGGGATACCTTTTTATGAAGCGACTGCTGCAGCGAAGTTAGATGAGTGGCCAGATCTACGCGACTGCTCTATAGAAACTGAGCTTAATCCAGAAAACGTCATAATCGGAGATTTTAACTATGCACCTCTAGCCCGTTTTCAAGCTACAGTTTTTAGATGCGGTGGAGTGGCACTGGGTTTAAGCGGCTGCCATGGGGTTATTGACGGGAAATCCGCTACTGAGTTCATGAAAGCGTGGGGAGAGATCCACATGCGTGAACATGTTTCCCTTCAGCCATATCTAGATCGGTCCGTACTATCTGCACGGGAGCCACCAGTTGTGACGATCCCCATCCCCGGTGATATTGCGTCCCTGCATATTTCTGGAGAATCCATCGATCATATTCCCTGTGTTCCCTCAGAGACAGAAGGAACTTGTTCAGAAATTTTCTGTTTTCAAGAACATAACATCGATGAGCTGGTGCGTGAGATAGAGCAAGGCCCTTACAAATATGGCCGAGCTACAGCGTTTGAAGCGTTGTCTGCTCTAGTGTGGCTTTGTGTGACAAAGGCCAGAAAACTAGAGAGCAACTGTGAGACCAAATACATTTTCCCCGTCAGTGTTCGACGTGGTCGATGGCAACCTCTGCTTCCTGAAGGCTACTTTGGAAATGCAGTGATCAACTCCAGTGCAGTATCTACATCCGGTGAGCTGGTGAGGCAGCATATATCCTACGCAGCTCGTATGATCCATGACAGCGTGAGGCTAGTTGATGCTGAATTTCTCCGATCGATGGTGGACTTGCTAGAACTTGAACTCCGGGAGGGACGACTAGTGGGTGAGCCTAATATCGATCCCTTCAATGGAAGGGATGTGATTGTTACCACTCTCGTGAACTTTCCCACTTACGATCTGAATTTTGGGTGGGGCCGTCCGTTGCATTTCTCTTTCTCTATGCCAAGTGATAGCGAGGGGCTGGTTTACATCTTGTCTGCTCCTCAGGGTGGAAGAAGCCGCCATGTTGCTGTATCGGTGAGAAAGGAGCATATGACTAGGCTGCTGAAGGATGAACTCTTTGTGCACTTTCTGTCAGAACTGAAGACTAGTGATGATCGCCTCCTGAGGGCAAAAATGTAAAAATGCACAAAAGATCAGGCCGCCAATCAAGCCTACGGCAAGCCTATCGTGAATAGTAGATTAAGTTTATGTGATCCTAGAAGGTAATGGAAGAGCGATCCTTATTTCGTGTATGTTGGCGCATTGAAGATACGTAGTCCTTTTTCACTTGTTGCTGCAGCCCACAAAGCAAAAATTAGTGCTTCTTTAGTTTGCTGCCGTTGCCTTGTAAGGCAACACCAATACTATGCGTTCATGTACGCCCTACCTGGGGCGTCCTTCCTTAGCGTGCAATCCGTTCTTATACTTTTTTTTGTTTTGTTTTTGCTGTAAATTTCTTTTGGATGGTGCCTGTAAAAAAAGGTAAATTGTTTTAATATGTGCACCTTTCGCATTCCGACATCCGGAAGGTGCATGTAAAAAAAAATCTGCCAGAAAATTTTTTGCTTTATAGATTCCGTTTTGTGAGGCTCCATCATTTTTTTTATTAAAATGTCAAAATCAGTCCATGAAAGAACTTTGTTAAAAAAATGACAACATTTTCCGTAGGATTGAAAGTGCTAGGAAGGTCACACATTAAAGATCTACTATTGTTAAAATTCACTACATCAAAACAAGGTAAAAAAATAGCGATGGTCATGTCACAGTCTTAAATGACCCATTAGAATCTTCATTTATTTCTTGTGAATAAAGGAAGGTGATCTATAAGTCATGCGAAACTTTGTCATCCGCAAGATTGAAAGTGTTGAAAAAAACAAGAATGTTGCAGTATACCATAAAGGCATTGCCACAAATTTCTTGACTGAAAAATTTGATTATTGATGTTGGTGTGTCACGCAGGAGCCTAGCGATGCATGCAACAAAGAGCGAGAGACACAGAGTTTTTGCAATTTATGAATTTTATATGAAGTTGCATCTAAAGTGTGGACACGCATGCAAGAAAAAGAGAGGGACATGAATTTTTTGCTTTTTACAACCTACATATAAAGAAGCATCTAAAGTATTGAGTTCTTTGCAATAAAGTCCTTAGAAATGTGGTAGTCTTTAGTATTAACTTTTGTATAAACTCCATTGAGCAACTTGAACACACAATATTGCCTATGCAAGACAATGCTAGAAAAACAAAGATTCCATTATAAATAATTGAAAAATACAAAACCCAAAGTGACAATTCATCTTTTAGCAATCATCACAATAGCTTACCGCTATTACGATAAAGCCAAAAAGAATGTAACAAGTATGTTAAAATGTTATCAAATTTGTTTTGATTTGATGTGATGAAGTTCTTAGTCTTTAAGTAATTTGTAAGGTTATAGCTATGTATTGCATCAACTACATCTAAGAGTAAGTTTACTCCTTTCATGTATTATATGTAATAGTGAACTAAACTGGCACAAAATCAAATTGAAAAATGGACTACAATCTAAATGTTGATGCAAAGATGACATGACATGAAACAATAAACTAATCGACTGGCAAATGATAATGCTATGAATGCAAAACCTTTCACACATATGACACAATCTCAAAAAATTACTAGGGTTTGTGTGTGTCTCAAGTTAGTGGGACCATGGTAATAATGTAAGGGGGGTAAGAATATTAAGAATTCTTTAGGTTAGGTGATCATACCAAGGTAAAAGTACACTCTCTTAACCACTATGTAATAGGTGGGCCATTCATTTGAGGGTGTTCCAGCAAGTGAGGCCGAGTTCTTGAATACACCACCTATTACATAGCGTTTAACAGAGTGTACTTTTACTTGTTGACTAGTGAAGGATCCCATCCGATTATCAGCTAGAACATGGAACCTGCAACACATTTGAGCTTCATTAGATTAAATTTCCAGCAATTATTTTGTAACTCCGGGATGGAAATATTGTAGAAATCATACAAGCAGCACAAGGCAACGTGAGAGTATTCTTGACCAACAAAGCATGCAACTTCTGGTACATGCCGATGTCGTTTTAAATTTTTTTCGTACAATATGGAAATAAGCATGCGACTTCTGGTACATGCCAGCTTCAAATTGGATAGGATTTTCAGTTGTTGCTTTCGGACTCAGATTATACTATATTTTCAGCCACGGTTTTTTGACTTGAGAGATGGAAATAATGTAGAGATCTGTTGAGGACACGGCAAGATGAGCAATCTTGACTAGTGAAGCGTTCTGTCATCCAGCACCTATCACAATCACAAAAGACTTGAGCTTCTAGAATCTTGACTAGTAAAAAATGCTGCGATCACTTTACACAAGCTTTTGGAACATGTAATCTTATGCCAGTTTCAGATTCCAATAAATGTCCCTTTTAGTGTGGGATGGCATAATGTATGGATTCTGTGGGAACACGTCAAAATGAGACCACTTCATGTGGGCCATTCAGATATCACAATAACGTAATTTCATGCCAGCTTCGACCTCTTTTCCTCGGCATGGTAGCCTGCCCTCGAGATCTTTGATCTTCTGGTCATCAATGGCACTGGTATATTTTAAGACAATTGGTCCACCACCAAGAGAACGACAGGAATCAGAGCAAGGATAACATCTACCAGCCCTCTTTGAAATAATCAACATTTTGATGAGAATAGCTACTGGCCCCGGCTTCATCTCCACATCTGAGTGGTAAGATATGTATCCATCAATTAGCACAAAATTATATTTATCCCAACCAAATATACGACGTTTATCATTTTTGTTGTTGGCTTCATTCATAGCATGTAAGAAAGCGCCGCACTGCCCCACGTTTGTACTACAGATTCTGTGTTACGTGCTATTATTACAACTCAGGCAGACAATATGTTACATATTGATCATAGCATTAGGCCAATTAGCCATTATAGCTACAAAAATATAAGATGTATGGTATCATTCCGAAGTGATGGTTCAGTCACAACATAGTGGATTGTTCTCAATTCTTGTGAAGACACTACATAAGTAATTGTTGTCAATTCTCGTGGAACTAGATTATAGGTTTATGATTATGCATGCTAGACATCCCAAAATTTATTATAATTTAAAACTAATTGGTCATGAAACTAGGTATCAATGATGAAAATCGTTTTTTATTACTTTCAAGTTACTAACGTGAAACAATGTTAGAATTCATAATTAAATAGATTCTACAAATTGTTTTAATTTTTTATCAAATTCTAGTTATTATTCTACTTCTAAAATTGACTTAACATTGTGAAATGGTCATGTTGGACTTAATTCAGTCTGAATCAGAGGTCATAATCACTTTCACTAGAAGTTGTATAGACTTTAATGTATTTATGCAGACTTTGTGTTTATAATCACTCAATATTTTCAGGTGATGTGTGTTGTGTCACAGTTAGCTTCTATTTCTTCAATCATTAGTAAGCCTTTTCCTTGTCATCTTCTTGCATTGAAGATTATGCAACATTGGCCTTGTTCTTTTTGGACTCGGCTTTACGATTAAACCAGCATTCATGGGCTGAATGGTTCTAGCTATGTTGGGATTAAACCAACATTCATACGTTGAATGGCTCTTTTTCTTGCAATGAATGCAAGCTATTTCTTAATGCCCTTTTTTGTTGCAGTGTAGACATTCCAAGGATGCTTTACCTATTTGTCCTTTTCTTAGGACTCTTGACGGTCTTGGAACTTGACTCGAAATTTTCTAGACATTGAGTTTGCCATCCTTTTGTTCTTGATAAATAGGGCTCTCTCTGAACTATTCACTTGCTTAGTGTCTTCCTTCATGAGCTTATCATCTGCTACAACTTTGGATGCATCTTCAAGTGTCATGGTCGGTGTTCTCATGAGGATCGTACAAGTGATAAGAAGGTGGAAGTGACTTGGCAAAATGTTAAAACTATTGGACTAGAGGTATTTGATGCTCATGATTTGTTACTGCCAACTGGAAAAGATTCCCTTCACTTTGTTGACATGTTGGTCTAGATCCTACCCGTCCCACTTCAGATTGAGAAGTTGGTTGTTCAAATGCAAGATTTTGTTCTAGGTTTGTGCTCATATACGTCTTGCAATCTTTACAAAACATTTTTGGCTTGTCTCATACTCTTCGGTTGTGATCATTATGTCTTCCGTAAGGGACAACATAATCAGTGCCAAAGCAACATTCCTTCTATCCCATTCTTTTGGTTCATCTTCATCCCTAATTTCTGCTCCATTGAAAACACTCCATAGTCCTCGACCTCACATCGTTTGTGCTTCCAGATTCAATACTTTTAACCATCGAGAACTATGACAATCTTCTGATGCAGATTGGAGTATTTGATGCCTGATCCTAGATTCTATCTAGTGCTCAAGCCGCTCTAATACCATGAAAGAAAGCGGAGATAATGCCACTCAACAAGATCTAAATTGATTCTGATTGAACTACTGAATGCAAATCGCACAAGAGCATAACCACAAGAAAAATTCAATAATATAGATAACGTTTGGAGAATAATGTGCAATTGCTTTTGTTTTTGTATTGGTTTCGTGATACATACATATGTCTTCACGTTCTTCACCTTCTTCTCACTTTTTTTTCTCCTCTTTGCTACGCTTCTCGCTTCTGACCTTTGTTCTTTGATCGTAGTCAGATTTATACTTGCCTACTAGGGATTACAAGAAGTTTAGATTAATTACTAAAGACTAAGCTCTAATTGTACTTTCTCACTTCAAGCAACGCCTCAATTTCCTTTCTTCACCACTGCTGTATCAAAAATTAGAGAGCCATATTGCATTGTTGTGTGTGTTGAACCAACAGGTCGACTTTGATAATAATCCCTCATAGGAGGGTCCATTACAGGTTCCTTATGGCAAAGCTTGTAATGGCCTCTTAAGACAATTCTTTCTGGGTTCCTACGGGAGTTTATCGTAGCTTGACTACTATTTCGAGTTCGTTGAAAGGGTGGTCGAGTTCACCTATTTCAACACTTCTAACTTCAAAGAGAGAGAGAGAGAGAGAGAGAGAGAGAGACAGAGACAGAGACAGAGACAGAGACAGAGACAGAGATAGAGACAGAGACAGAGAGAACTAAACAACAATGTGTATTGAATGATCATCATCCCTTATTTCGTCTACGAATAAGGGGTCTTCTAAATAATGCCTATGTGACACATTATTTCCTACTAAAGACATGTGATAGTGATAGCTAGATAGCACGATGCTTCAAGAGTCATTAATGCTTACACTTTGCAATGTCACAATTATTGAAGTTCTATGTGATTGACTTGGTACTTTACATAGAAGCTATATAAGGCATAATCATCACAATATTGAATTTGTGCATGTTGTTGTTGTTCCTTCATAGGAATTTGCCATTGCTCGCAAATAATTGATATACCGGATTGAATGTGGCATCTTTTCAAACTTTAAAAGGGATCAATCCATGTCCAACTTTTTCCATGAGTTGGACATAGAGAACAACGTAGACTATTTCAAATCTCTATGGCACCCATACATGCATGACTTCTAGATGTTTGAATAAAATACCAATGTATTCAATGAGCACTACCTTAGATTTATAAATTCATTCACTATTCTTGTCATATAATATAATGTGCTCTCATTCATGCATTTGAATGTTCTTGTTTGCTATTCTCCACGACATAAACACTACTCAAGATGATATTATCCACATAGATTGGTAAAATGGTAAAATCATTTCCAGCAAACCTATAATAAAGGGAATGATCGTACTCACTCATAACAAAGCTTTGAGAGAGTAATAATGTGTTAAGCTTAGCATACCAACTCCCTGGTGCTTGTTCAAGACCATACAAACTCTTTTGTAGAAGACATACATGATTTGGCTTTGTAGATGAAATGTAGCTCTCGAGTTGCTGCATGTACACTTCCTCCTCAAGTGTTGTCTTTTAGGATTCTAACTCCTACTATGGGTTCCCAACTAGTAGGGCTAGGGTATCTCTTACGCTATGGCTACCCAACTAGAGGAGAGAGGGTTTTCCTAATACACATTGAAATATAGTGGTGGTGGGGTTTGATCCACTCCCTTCTTATATTCTCTTGCATAACAGAACCTAAAAGGCTCAACCTTCTAGAGAGAGAAAATGACCTAAACTAGTTCCTTAAGGCAGCCCCACAACTAAGAAATGTCCTAGATTAGCTCTCTAAGGCTTTCCCCAACTATTGACCTAACCCTGATGACCACTAAGGCTCACCCAACTAGTGGCTTCCTAATTTATCCCTAAGTAATCCTAACTAACTCCCATGACGGAAGGAAAGATAAGTGCATAAGAGAAATAATCCCATAATTACAAGCACAATAACATAAAGCCAGTTGAGGAAAACTTAGTGGGGCTCGGGCACCTTCCACCAAGTATTCTATCCACAACTGGGAGCACAAGTTGTTGAGCAAGAATAGATTAGTCTGTTAAAGCTTGGGCTTATACAAGTGTTACCTAAGGCCCCCAAATCCACTTCTATATATATAATGAGTGATAGGCCCATAAGCTAAGATGCTTATAGGATAATCCCACGCTATTCTAAGAAGTGACATCTCGTATCAAAATGAAGTTCATGCTTATCAAAATAAACTTAGAAATAACTTAAAACTTAGACTTACTAAGTCTAAAGTATTACAAATATTTCTTAATTATAGTTAAACTTAAATGGAAAAGGGTCAAAGTCTAAGGTTCCTAAGCATTATTGCTTATAGACTTGAGTTTACTTGTGGACTTACAAAACACATGCCACAGTAACCTTCTATTGTCGCCTATAAATACAAGGGATTCCTTGGGGCTAACATTATCCCCCTCTTTATAGCATTGGTAGTCCCACGCCAATGAGGTCGCAATAAGGTGCAGCAGGTTTTTAAGTAGTTGCACGCTTTGCTGGATGTTGTAAGCTTCCAAAATTGTTGAACAACTCGGCGAAACTTGCAGAATCTTGGAGCTGGTCTGTCAAGATCATTTATATTTTCCATTAGATAGTTTGCACAAGCTAGATTATCTTAGGCAATAACAAGGGTGGCAATATTGACACTGGGAGATGAATTGTAGGGAAGTGAAAGAATTATGATTGGGAAGTAAAATGATAGGGAAGTGAAAAAATCATGATTGGAAATTGAAATGGCAGGGAAGTGAAAGAATTATCATTGAGAATGCAATGGTAGGGAAGGGAAAGGACTTGGTTGAAGTGCTACACGTGCTGTTACTTCGATTTATGGGAATACGTAGTGCTTCCCATAGCACTTCTCATGATCAAATCAAAGCACGTTTAGCGCATCCATTGGTGATGATGATGAACACTTGAAGCATGGGTGTGAGAATGGGAGAAGGTGAGGCTTCAAGCTTATTTATGTATGACAAGGTGGACGAGGTGTAATGTGGTAGGGATATTGAGGTGTATTGTAATGCTTCCCAATTTTGTCATAGGATAATCATTGCTCATAGTGCATGTCTCCAATGAAATAACCTGAGCTTGCATTTGAAATATTGTCTCACAATTGACAATATGGTTGTTTGGCCCTTGATTGCCTGATGTGGATATTCCTCTGCATATTGGAGTGTATTCCAAGCTTTTATTGCTTCAGTGGTGGTTGTATAATTGGAAAAGCCTGGATTTTGTATCGCCTATGTAAAATCAATTGTTTATTCTGGTTATATGGGTGGGATGAGAACCTTTCCATGTTGTTGGAAAGATGGCCCTTATCTTTGAGTCCTTCCGCCATCTAGTAAAATATTTGCACAAAGGTCCTTGACCATTTTGGATCCAGGTTGAATCTTGAAGTCATCTGCGTGAGCTAGAGAAATGTGTGCAAATGACAATGTTGTGAACATCATTTCCATTTGCAATTCAATTTTATGGGGAGTTCTTCTAACAATCTACCTCCGAGAAGGAACTCGTCCACCCTTCTATCTAATGAATATACTTGTAGAACTTGAAGATAGATAGGGCAAGTTTTGTTGATCAGTGGATTGTGATATCTTGTGTAGTTCAATAGAGAATCCGTCATGGAAGAAGATCATTGATTGCTTTTGATCTTGGTTGACTATGTTGGATTTATGTGCATGAGCTTAGTAAGGAGGAAGCCCATAATTACTTGATTGGCTTTGAGATTGTCTTCAAACTGATGTGACCCATGCTTATTGTTTGGTGGCGGAGTGGTGTTTGTTTAGCTGGAAAAGCGTTGATCTAGAATCATTTTAGACTCGCCATCTTCAAGGTCTCTCATTAGAGGAGTTCTAAATCCCAAAAAGACCCTTTGTAAAGATTCTTTTTATATTTTTTCTCAAATTTTTCTTACACATGGACCAATCAAAACAGTCAAATTTGAAATCTATGTAACGTAACTTTTTGAGTCCACATTTTGATTCCATACTAAAAATGCCATAACTTTTTAGTGATAAGTCCGAATTTAGCGGAGTTTAGTGCATTAGAAAGCGCTCAACAAGGGCATTCCAATGACATGTTAGATGGCATACTTTCAAGCTACATTTAAAAAGTTATGGCAAGTCAAAAGTATTAGTGTTATGATATTTTAATAATAAAAAAGACATCTTGCATGAATTCTTAAAGGGCCTTTTTGGAACTCAAAACTCCTCTAATGTGGTGCTCCTTTTTCTTTTATACTTGAAATCCAATATTTTTTCTCACTAGCTGGCTCCCAGTTAATTCAAATGCTATTCATCTTATTTTACAACCACAAGGCATGGGTCCAAGTACGTTCTCATGTCCTGAATGAGCCTGTTTTGTTCCCAGGTCTCAAACAACTGGACATATTTTGTCAATATGATTTTCCCTCTATAGTATAGCCTTGCCATTGGCATATGATCTTCTTCCATTCGCAATGGTTGGTCCACGTTCAACTCCCACAAGGGCATCTCTTGATTCCAATAGCCATCGAGCTCCAATAGATAAGTTGTGCACACAAGCTTTGACTGTTGGATTGGCTGATTCCCCTGAGTGGACCTGCACATATTCTTTTCTATACTGTGATGGGTCTATGTCTTTCAGTCCACCTCTATTTTCTAATCTTCATCGATGACTTCTCTCGAAGGATTGCTACCTACTTTATGAAGAACAAATTCGAAGTATTCAAGTTTTTCAACCATTCAAGTTCTTCAAGCTCCGTTTTCGATTGAAATACAGAATCTTTTGTAAGATAGATTGCTTAAGTGTTATCCATTAACAAGACATAAGGTTTAGAACTAGATTTATCAAATCCTTCCAATATATATTTAATCCAGATCAGCTCGTTTGCCATCTTGGCTGCTGCTACATATTCCGCTTCACAGGAAGATTGGGCTACTGATGTGTGCTTCTTGCTAATCCAGAGTATGGATGTGCCAAATGATAGAGTACAACCTCCTGAAATACTTTTGCTATCATCCTTCATGGATGTCCAGCTTGCGTCACTGTAAGATTCGATGTGAAATTCAGCTTCCTTTGAATAACACAGTCCATAGTCTTTCGTTTCCTGGAGATATTGTAGTACTCTCTTTGTCATCTTCCAAAGCAACGATCCTGGGTTCTGATTATATTGGCTCAGCCTGTATATTGCAGATGTTATATCAGGTTTGGTGTTGTGTGCTAGATATAACAATGATCCAATCAGCCTACATTAGGGTGTTTTGGCCATTCGTTCATCTTCCTTGAGAGTCTGCGGACAATCTGCCTTGCTCAGTATTGTTACAAGTATCATGGGAATATGCACAACTTTGCATTCAAGCATGTTGAAGTCTTCAATGATCTTTTGAGTGTACTTTTGTTGGTGAAGATACAACTTACCACCTTCAAAGTCTCTCAAAATCTACAAGCCTAGATAGATTTTAGCTTTCAGGATCGAATTCAAGCTCTTCATCATTCCAACCAATGCAGAAATATTTCTAGAGATATTGTAAGAGGACCGGCCACGAAATCAAGGACTGTCGAACTTTGAAATACAACAACAAAAAGAATAAACAGTTCCAACAACAAGCACATAGTGCTACAATCAGTCATCAAGTTAGCAACAAGAGGAAGATGAAGGAAATTTCATGACCAAAGTCAGAGAACAATAGAATATCGATTTCTAGTATTTAGATTCCAGAGGAGTAACTCAGCACATGACTCACCATCATGACTGGTTCAAAGACTATAGTCATCCACCCATTCTCAAGTTGTGCAACTTGGAGACAACTCATCACATTCAATCGAAGGCAAAGGAATAGTCAGAGTTGAATTCAAAAGAGGTGAAGTCAAATTGCTGTCCAACGTTCTCCACGTTCCAAATCTAACCAAGAATATGCTCTTTGTTAGTAGAATTACCAACTCAGGTCGGAGGGTCGAATTCAATACAGAAGGCTGCACAATTCTTGACAAATCCCGGAAGGTTCTAGCCTACGAGAGAAGAAGCAACTATCTTTACAAAATCAGCCATTGCTACTCTTCTAACAGTCGAGCTCTTCACACAGCCACTTTTGAATCAACTAATATGTTGTGGCATTTCATACTTGGCCATCTTAACTTCAACAGTGTTAAAAAAATGTCAACTCAGAGTCTAGTACAAGATCTACCATCTGTCAACAAGCTGTATTATCAGCAAGCATGCTAGAAGTCCCTTCATTTCAGACTCAATTCATACATCCAAGGGCTTGCTCGACCTTGTACACAACAACGACATTTGTGGCTTGTCGATGCAAACTGCTTCCACAGGGGGAGCTCTCTATTTTCTAATCTTCATCTCTGACTTCTCTCGAAGGATTGCTACCTACTTTATGAAGAACAAATTCGAAGCATTCAAGTTCTTCAAGCAGTTCAAGGCGTCTACAAAAAATCAGACCCAGAGGAAGATCAAGGCTCTACGCACAGATGGAGGGAGAGAGTACACCTCCGCAGAATTCAAGGAGTTATACAAGGCCAGTGGAATACATCGACAATATACAACCAACTACTCACCTCAGTCCAATGGTGTAGCTGAACGGAAGAATCGGACACTCATCGAAAGTGCCAAGAGCATGCTGGCCCATGCCTCTCTTCCAAAGAAATTCTGGACATAAGCTTTTATTATAGATGCCTATTTACATAATCGATCCATTACCAAAGCCTTGAATGACAGGACACCTTATGAGGTCTGGACAAGATCAAAACCATCACTCAAATATATTCGAGTGTTTGGATGTATCATCGCTTTCGTTCAGATCCTTGAAGATTTAAGAAGAAAGCTAGATGACAAAAGCAGAAAAACGATTTCCATCGATTATTCTCCAGACCACAAGGCATACAAGCTCTACAATTTGGATACCGAGAAGGCATTTACCAGTAGAGTTGCCATTTTTGTGGAAGACCAGTTCACTGACCATAAGGGAAAAGCTGCTAACAAATTCGACCCAAGGATCGAGCAACCAAAGAATTTCGATCCAGAGATTCCAGAAGGTCAAACAGGTCCAGACAGCCTCCATCCAGATATATGGATGATCCAGCCTATTACTTTGTGTAGGAACCAACCACCATTTATGAGGCTATGTCTACTCCTGATGCTAACCAGTGGAAAGCAGTGATGGACACCGAATTCGAATATCTAGTAGAGAATCAAACATGGACAGTCACAGAGTTGTCAAAGGACCAAATCCCAATTCTATGCAAATGGATATTCAAGATGAAGTACGACACTGAAGGAAGGCTAAATCATTACAAGGCTAGGCTAGTCGGCAAAGACTTTTCCTAGATTCCAGATTTGGATTATTCAGAAACCTTCAACCCAGTTGTCAAACATGCTTCGATCCGCCCACTACTCTCCTTTGTAGCCGTAGCAGATCTTGAAGTCCACCAGAGGGATGTCTAGACTGCTTTCCTCAATGGAACCATCAAAGAGGAAATCTATATGATGAAGTCAGAGGGATACGAACTCAACACATTTTTGTGATAGAGAATGGTTTTATTCCAAACTCGACAGACTCGAATGTCTACTTCAAGTCTATATCAGATTACTTCATCATCATCACTCTCTATGTAGATGATACACGCTTATTCAGTAATAATCAGAATCTGATGAAGGATACAAAATGCATGCTGGCCCAAAAATTCAAGGTGACCCACTATTGTCTCGGAATCTTAATTCAGATACAAGGAGATCGACCTAGTAGACTGATTTATATCAATCAGCAACGATATCTCAACAATGTGTTGGAAAAGTATGGAATGGCCAACTGCAAACCAAGTCACTTTCCACTCGACCCTGGACTAAAGTTATCAAAGGAACAGTCTCCTCAAACTGAGACAAAAAAAAGAGGAATTGAAGTGCTACCCATTTCAATCCATCATCGGCTCACTGATGTACGCAATGATCTCTACGCGGCCAAACCTTGCATATTCAATCAGTACACTCAGCCAGTTCCTATCAAATCCAGGCTTAACTCATTGGAAAGCACTAAAAAAGGTCATGAAGTACATCCAAACAACGAAAACTCTCAACATCTTCTACGGAGGCAGCCAAACTGCCAACATCCTTGAAGCCTACACAGATGCAGATTGGGCAGGAGAGGTCGATACCAGAAAATCGACTTCGAGATTTGTATTTTATACAACCAAGGCCCAATCTCATGGAACAGCCGGAAGCAGCCTCAGTTGCATTGTTATCAACGGAATCCGAATACATAGATGCCACAAATGCAACTAAGGAGGCGATCTGGCTAAGGCAACTGCTTGCAGACATCAACCTTGCACAAACACTTCCTACAATAATCTATTGTGACACTCAAAGCACAATAGCGTTGTCTCTCAATCCAAGATTTCACTTTCGAAGTAGACATATCGAAATCAGGTATGATTACCTTGGATAGAAAGTGCATAGCAAGGAAATAGCATTGGTTTTCTACAGAACAAACTATATGGCTACATATTACTTCACAAAAGCTCTATCAAAAGAGCAACATCTCAGATTTAACGATATGATAAATCTGGAGATCAAAGTTCTTCAAGATCCACATTAAGAGGGAGTGTTAGATTTCTTATGCTCAGCCTTGAAATAATGAGCATCCTGAAAACAGCCGAAGGTCTTTTACATGTTTCAAACCTTCGCATTTTTACCTTTGGGATTTTTTAGTGACTTAACCAATTTAGGCACCTTCGCCTTTTTCGTATTTTTTGCACCTTGACGAAAAAGATGACACCATGACCAAAGTCTAGTTTAGACTTGTCCTAAATAATTGAAAGGTACCTTTGGGTTTTTTGAGTTTTTTGGGGTTTCACAACAATGGCAGACCGACGTGGCCAACTTATTATCAACCTAAAAACAGCCAGACAGCTAAAATATCCAAAGGGCGGTTACCAACTTTGTACATATACAAAGACTAGCGTAAATAGCATTCAATGTTTGTAAGATATTTTTGAAGACACTTGTAAATATATACTAGCTGAATCAAGCTACTTAAGTGTCAATAAAAGTGTTAAGTTTAATCATTTTCAAAGTTCTTTTGTAGCCAGCGTTATCATGCTCAGGAAGCTGAAGTTATTACTTCAAGCCATTGTACTCACTGTTGATATTAATCAGAGTGCAATTTTTGTCTCACTACTATATTGTTCATTTGCACAATTTTGTATGAATCATTCTTCTTAAATATTTGTGCTGTTAGCTGTTGTGTTTCTGATCCTACACGCCCACGCTCAAAGCTTTGAGCTTCCGCTATTTGTCATCCCCACGGTTCACGACATGTGAGTCATAAAATTATTACTCGCCATCAGAGACATTACTTGCCCTACAGTCTATTACTCGCCAAACCCATTTTTGACACCTTTTCTTTGCCATTTTTACTCGCCATCATAGTTGAGTAATCAGCAAGCTCAAAGGCATCTTCCTGGTGATCGGCAAGTTATAAAATAATTACTTGCGCTTAGAGCTATTACTTGCCATTTGGAATTTTCCCACCATTTTTTATAATTTTTGTCTTTTTTATTATTTGCTAGTCATAACTTGCCATCAGAGATTTTTCATTTTTGTTTACTATCTCTACTCGCCATCAGAGCTGAGGCCTACACACATACTGATCTATCTTCTGAGAGCTCGACGAGTTGCCTATTGATGACTCGTGGAGACACTTGGCTAGAAATTCATTGAATTTTTCTTCCACGGACTTGGGGCGTCGGAAGGCCCGGCTGGCAGATATGGTGCGCGAGCCTCTTGATGAGGAGGCTTGTCCTTCCTCGTGGCTATGGCTAGGACCTGTGTCTTGACATTGGTCCCGCGTCTCAGCACTTGTATCAGAAAGTCCTTGGTCTTGTCCGTCTGACCCCTGATCTAGAATTATCACCCCTGCTGCTTGGTGGTCTTGGTCCTGGCTCGTACTTGTCTATGCAACATCAAAACCAGGTGGCGTTGGAATCACCACTGGAGTTGGTTGGGTCTTCTTCTCCATGAATTGTTGAAAAGCCTTGAGGGCTTGTTTGGCCTGAGCGAGCTCGTGAGTTGGGTTTGTCCGATATTTGTCGAACTCTGCCTGGTAGTTGTTCAAAGTTTGGCTATACACCTGCACCTGACGCCTCAAGAGATTCATCTCTTCTTGAGAGAGCGGCCTTGAGTCTGGTGCGGGTTGAGCTAACCAGGCGAGTTTTATGCTTTGTAGGGCTTGCACCTCCGCCCCCAGGCACGTATTCTCTGTGTCGTAGATTTGTAATTGCGTCTGGAGGGGAGCAAGTCGTTGGGACGCTACAGATTGAAGCTCTCGCACCTTTGTTGAGGCATCTGTCAGCGCTTTGGAGAGGCTCTAGATATACTGGTATAGGCCATCCTCCTTTTGCTACAGCTTGGCGATCTTCTGGTGCCCATCTTATCCATGTTGTTGAGCTATAAAGAGCTCTTGCTGTAGCTTAGTAATTTCTACTCACAATTGGGTGTTCTTTTATCGTCAAGTGGAGTATTCGATTGTCCAATGAGACCCTGGCTGCTACCGCGTCTTGGATGTATATTCCCAAGGCCTGGTACGTTGTCATTAAATCCGTTGGAGCAGCTGATACATTGGCACCGACAGGGGCCTAGACAATCGGTATAGTGTCGTCGTCATTGTCTTCGATTAGATTCTATGGGGACGTTCTGTCATCTAGGACGATGGGATCTGCCCGATTTGGTGATGGAATGAAAATTGTTTGCACAAATGCGTCATCAGACAACGGTTGGTTGCCCTCGGCAGCCTTTGATGGAGAAATGGGGGGTGTGGGAGAAACATAAGTAAAAACAGGGGTGGGGACAGTTTGTCCAAACGAGAGAATGGGTGAAACAGAGGGGAATTGGAGGGTGGTGTGGAGTACGGAAGCCAAAGATGGGGCGGAAGTGGTCTGGCATGGTGGTGAAAAGTTGATGACTTGCATCCATGCCAAGGTGTCTGGAGACAGTTGTGACTTAGAGGGGTTGAACTTGAGAGGAACAACGGTGGGAAAAGGAGTAATGGAGGAAGCGATAGTGATGGAAGGGGTGGTGGAAGATGGAACAGAGAGAGAAGTAGTATCGACGGAGGAGATGGGTATGGAAACAGAAGCAGTAGTTGTGGGTGGAATAGAATGAAGAGAAGCGGCAACAGAAACGGGAGAAGGGGGCTATACAGAAGATGAAGTAACAGTGGTAGATGCGGTAGGAATTCGAGAGTATAGTACCAACCAGATGGGTTGTTTTATGTGACGATAAAACCATATGCATACTCTTTTTAAATCACAATTTTATTAATGGATTATTATGATCCATTTGGAATAAATTTGGGGGTACTCCAGTATTTGATGGAATAGATATGCACATATCTGGTATAGGAAATCCAGATGGAGTTTTTAAGATCTCTGGAATATCGGATAATGCAGTTAAAGATCTTCTTTGAAGGAATTGAATTCCTTGTACCATATTGGATATCTATTGGTATATACTTCAACTATTTTGAATTTTTTCCTTTTGGTTTTTGATGAATACGCTTAGGTCATTTCTATTGTATATGAACGAGGGGTCTCGTCCATACCAGGGTCAATGCCTAGTGATATTGATAGATGATATTGTCATCTACTGTGGAAACTTAAAGAAATGGAGAATTCAATAGTTGGAGGTATTTTTCTGGAAATGGTTGAAGATTGGATCCTATATTGGATATAGGATGATTTAATAATCTTTTTGATTTTCTGTTGAGCATATCTAAAAGAAAGAACTTTCTTGGAGAAAAAACTGTTGGTATGGGACATCATTGATTTCAAAGAGAAAATTCTTGTGTGAGAATGTGTCGTAGATAAGTGGTTAGTATTTACATTATTGGTAATGCTAACAGTTGAAACCATTGGTTAATCTTGTTTAGGGTATTTGGAGAGGTTATGAGATATAGATTTGGATCCCTCAATGGTATCTCATAAATTTCAAATTGGACACCCTTAAAAGCTATTTTTCTTTTAATTTAAACCTCTACTTTTTAGAAATTTCTTAAATGCAAGACAATTGGACTCAGGTTCATATAATTCCTTCTAGGGTAGAACTAGTATCTGAAGGACTGTTAAAGTTATATGAATTCATAACTCCATTTCAGTTTGTGAACTTAGCTCAGAATCGATTGATGTTTTCAATTGATTAAGTGGCATTTTGACTTCCTGAACCCAAGTAATTATCTCTATTTGATAGTTGATTCTTGAGAATAATGTTTCTATCACTCGGGATAAGATATTTTATGATTTTAAGAAAAAGTCCGGTTTGTAATAGTATTGGTGGATACTCATTACTGACTTTTTCGAATATTTGATATCTTACACATTGTTTCCTGAGAACTTTTTAATCGAAATTACGGAATTTCTTTTTTAAAAAAAAAGAGAAGAAAATAATAGGAATAAAACTTTCATGGGATCCACCAGTTGCATAGATTTCTTTTTTGGAATCCAGTTTGTGTGCAATGTTGGAACTATCCAGTGGAATAGAGGAAATCTCTAGTGATTGTTTCGAATAATTGGGAACTAGAGGAGTTTTGGGAATAATGAGTTGTGAGATATTCATGAATATGCGAAGTGTTCGTAAAAATTAAATTAAGGTTCACTGATTGGCTACCAAGTACCATTTAGTTATGGATTGGATCAGCGGAATAAAGCTTTAATCTTAACCTTGACTAAATTGTGATATTGTTAAAATTCACTACATCAAAACAAGGTAAAAATTCACTACATCAAGACAAGATCATAGTACTATTGTTAAAATTCACTACATCAAAACAAGGTAAAAAAATAGCGATGGTCATGTCACAGTCTTAAAACCCATTAGAATCTTCATTTATTTCTTGTGATTAAAGGAAGGTGATCTATAAGTCATGCAAAACTTTGTCATGCACAAGATTGAAAGTGTTGAAAAAAACAAGAATGTTGCTATATACCATAAAGGCATTGCCACAAATTTCTTGAATGAAAAATTTGACTATTGATGTTGGTGTGTCATTCAGGAGCCTAGCGATGCATGCAACAAAGAGCGAGAGACACAGAGTTTTTGCAATTTATGAATTTTATATGAAGTTGCATCTAAAGTGTGGACACGCATGCAAGAAAAAGAGAGGGACATGAATTTTTTGCTATTTACAACCTACATATAAAGACGCATCTAAAGTATTGAGTTCTTTGCAATAAAGTCCTTAGAAATGTGGTAGTCTTTAGTATTAACTTTTGTATAAACTCCATTGAGCAACTTGAACACACAATATTGCCTATGCAAGACAATGCTAGAAAAACAAAGATTCCATTGTAAATAATTGAAAAATACAAAACCCAGAGTGACAATTCATCTTTTAGCAATCATCACAATAGCTTACCACTATTCCGATTAAGCCAAAAAAAATGTAACAAGTATGTTAAAATGTTATCAAATTTGTTTTGATTTGATGTGATGAAGTTCTTAGTCTTTAAGTAATTTGTAAGGTTATAGATATGTATTGCATCAACTACATCTAAGAGTAAGTTTACTCCTTCCATGTATTTTATGTGATAGTGAACTAAACTGGCACAAAATCAAATTGAAAAATGGACTACAATCTAAATGTTGATGCAAAGATGACATGACATTAAACAATAAACTAATCGACTGGCAAATGATAATGCTATGAATGCAAAACCTTTCACAGATATGACACAATCTCAAAAAATTATTAGGGTTTGTGTGTGTCTCAAGTTAGTGGGACCATGGTAATAATGTAAGGGGGTAAGAATATTAAGAATTCTTTAGGTTAAGTGAACATACGAAGGTAAAAGTACACTCTCTTAACCACTATGTAATAGGTGGGCCATTCATTTGAGGGTGTTCCAGCAAGTGAGGCCGAGTTCTTGAATGCACCACCTATTACGTACGATATGGAAATAAGCATGCGACTTGTGGTACATGCCAGCTTCAAATTGGATAGGATTTTCAGTTGTTGCTTTCGAACTCAGGTTATACTATATTTTCAGCCACGGTTTTTTGACTTGAGAGATGGAAATAATGTAGAGATCTGTTGAGGACACGGGAAGATGAGCAATCTTGACTAGTGAAGCGTTCTGTCATCCGGCACCTATCACAATCACTAAAGACTTGAGCTTCTAGAATCTTGACTAGTAAAAAATGCTGCGATCACTTTACACAAGCTTTTGGAACATGTAATCTTATGCCAGTTTCAGATTCCAATAAATGTCCCTTTTAGTGTGGGATGGCATAATGTATGGATTCTGTGGGAACACGTCAAAATGAGACCACTTCATGTGGGCCATTCAGATATCACAATAACGTAATTTCATGCCAGCTTCGACCTCTTTTCCTCGGCATGGTAGCCTGCACTCGAGATCTTTGATCTTCTGGTCATCAATGGCACTGGTATATTTTAAGACAATTGGTCCACCACCAAGAGAACGACAGGAATCAGAGCAAGGATAACATCTACCAGCCCTCTTTGAAATAATCAACATTTTGATGAGAATAGCTACTGGCCCCGGCTTCATCTCCACATCTGAGTGGTAAGATATGTATCCATCAATTAGCACAAAATTATATTTATCCCAACCAAATTTACGACGTTTATCATTTTTGTTGTTGGCTTCATTCATAGCATGTAAGAAAGCACCGCACTGCCCCACGTTTGTACTACAAATTATGTGTTACGTGCTATTATTACAACTCAGGCAGACAATATGTTACATATTGATCATAGCATTAGGCCAATTAGCCATTATAGCTACAAAAATATAAGATGTATGGCATCATTTCGAAGTGATCGTTCAGTCACAACATAACGGATTGTTCTCAATTCTGGTGAAGACACTACATAAGTAATTGTTGTCAATTCTCGTGGTACTAGATTATAGGTTTATGATTATGCATGCTAGACATCCCAAAATTTATTACAATTTAAAACTAATTGGTCATGAAACTAGGTATCAATCATGAAAATCGTTTTTTATTACTTTCAGGTTACTAACGTGAAAAAATGTTAGAATTCATAATTAAATACATTTCACAAATTGTTTTAATTTTATTTTCAAATTCTAGTTATTATTCTACTTCTAAAATTGACTTAACATAGTGAAATGGTCATGTTGGACTTAATTCAGTCTGAATCGGAGGTCATAATCACTCACTAGAAGTTGTATAGACTTTAAAGTATTTATGCAGACTTAGTGTTTATAATCACTCAATATTTCAGGTGATGTGTGATGTGGCTCTTGAGTTCACAACTATGTTGGTGTCACAGTTAGCTTCTATTTCTTCAATCATTAGTAAGCCTTTTCCTTGTCATCTTCTTGCATTGAAGATTATGCAACATTGGCCTTGTTCTTTTTGGACTCGGCTTTATGATTAAACCAGCATTCATGGGCTGAATGGCTCTTTTTCTTTAAATAGAAGCTATATAAAGCATAATCATCACAATATTGAATTTGTGCATGTTGTTGTTGTTCCTTCATAGGAATTTGCCATTGCTCGCAAAGAATTGATATACCGGACTGAAGGTGGCTTCTTTTCAAACTTTAAAAGGGATCAATCCATGTCCAACTTTTTCCATGAGTTGGACATAGAGAACAACGTAGACTATTTCAAATCTCTATGGCACCCATACAAGCATGACTTCTAGATGATTGAATAAAATACCAATGTATTCAATCAGCACTACCTTAGATTTATAAATTTATTCACTATTCTTGTCATATAATATGATGTGCTCTCATTCATGCATTTGAATGTTCTTGTTTGCTCTTCTCCACGACATAAACACCACTCAAGATGATATTATCCACATAGATTGGTAAAATGGTAAAATCATTTCCAGCAAAACTATAATAAAGCGAATGATTGTACTCGCTCATAACTAAGCTTTGAGAGAGTAATAATGTGTTAAGCTTAGCATACCAACTCCTTGGTGCTTGTTGAAGACCATACAAACTCTTTTGTAGAAGACACACATGATTTGGCTTTGTAGATGAAATGTAGCTCTCGAGTTGCTGCATGTACACTTCCAAGTGTTGTCTTTTAGGATTCTAACTCCTAGTATGGGTTCCCAACTAGTAGGGTTAGGGTATCTCTTACGCTATGGCTACCCAACTAGAGGAGAGAGGGTTCCTAATACACATTGAAATATAGTGGTGGTGGGGTTTGATCCACTCCCTTCTTATATTCTCTTGCATAATAGAACCTCAAAGGCTCAACCTTCTAGAGAGAGAAAATGACCTAAACTAGTTCCTTAAGGCAGCCCCCCAAATAAGAACTATCTTAGATTAGCTCTCTAAGGCTTTCCCCAACTAGAGAGTATTCTAAATTGACCTAACCCTGATGACCACTAAGGCTCACCCAACTAGTGGCTTCCTAATTTATCCCTAAGTAATCCTAACTAACTCCCATGAGGGAAGGAAAGATAAGTGCATAAGAGAAATAATCCCATAATCACAAGCACAATAACATAATGCCAGTTGAGGAAAACTTAGTGGGGCTCGGGCACCTACCACCAAGTATTCTATCCACAATTGGGAACACAAGTTGTTGAGCAAGAATAGATTAGTCTGTTAAAGCTTGGGCTTATACAAGTGTTACCTAAGGCCCCCAAATCCACTTCTATATATATAACGAGTGATAGGCCCATAAGCTAAGATGCTTATAAGATAATCCCAAGCTATTCTAAGAAGTGACTTCTCGTATCAAAATGAAGTTCATGCTTATCAAAATAAACTTAGAAATAACTTTAAACTTAGACTTATTAAGTTTAAAGTATTACAAATATTTCTTAATTATAGTTAAACTTAAATGGAAAAGGGTCGAAGTCTAAGGTTCCTAAGCATTATTGCTTACAGACTTGAGTTTACTTGTGGACTTACAAAACACATGCCACAGTAACCCTTCTATTGCCGCCTATAAATACAAGGGATTTCTTGGGGCTAACATTATCCCCCTCTTTATAGCATTGGCAGTCCAACGCCAATGAGGTCGCAATAAGGTGCAGCAGGCTTTTAAAGTAGTTGCATGCTTTGCTGGATGTTGTAAGCTTCCAAAATTGTTGAACAACTCGGTGAAACTTGCAGAATCTTGGAGCTGGTTTGTAAAGATCATTTATATTTTCCATTAGATAGTTTACACAAGCTAGATTATCTTAGGCAATATCAAGGGTGGCAATATTGACAACGGGAGAGGAATTGTAGGGAAGTGAAAGAATTATGATTGGGAAGTAAAATGATAGGGAAGTGAAAAAATCATGATTGGAAATTGAAATGGCAAGGAAGTGAAAGAATTATGATTGAGAATGCAATGGTAGGGAAGGGAAAGGACTGGGTTGAAGTGCTGCACGTGATATTACTTCGATTTATGGGAATACGTAGTGCTTCCCATAGCACTTCTCATGATCAAATCAAAGCACGTTTAGCGCATCCATTGGTGATGATGATGAACACTTGAAGCATGGGTGTGAGAATGGGAGAAGGTGAGGCTTCAAGCTTATTTATGTATGACAAGGTGGACGAGGTGTAATGTGGTAGGGATATTGAGGTGTATTGTAATGCTTCCCAATTTTGTCATAGGATAATCATTGCTCATAGTGCATGTCTCCAATGAAATAACCTGTGCTTGCATTTGAAATATCGTCTCACAATTGACAATATGGTTGTTTGGCCCTTGATTGCCTGATGTGGATATTCCTCTGCATATTGGAGTGTATTCCAAGCTTTTATTGCTTCAGTGGTGGTTGTATAATTGGAAAAGCCTGGATTTTGTATCGCCTATGTAGAATCAATTGTTTATTCTGGTGATATGGGTGGGATGAGAACCTTTCCATCTTGTTGGGAAGATGGCCCATATCTTGTGACCTTCCGCCATCTAGTAAAATATTTGCATAAAGGTCCTTGACCATTTTGGATCCAGGTTGAATGTTGAAGTCATCTGCGTGAGCTAGAGAAATGTGTGCAAATGACAATGTTGTGAACATCATTTCCATTTGCAATTCAATTTTTTGGGGAGTTCTTCTAACAATTTACATCCGAGAAGGAACTCGTCCACCCTTCTATCTAATGAATATACTTGTAGAACTTGAAGATAGATAGGGCAAGTTTTCTTGATCAGTGGATGGTGATATCTTGTGTACTTCAATAGAGAATCCGTCATGGAAGAAGATCTTTGATTGCTTTTGATCTTGGTTGACTATGTTGGATTTATGTGCATGAGCTTAGTAAGGAGGAAGCCCATAATTACTTGATTGGCTTTGAGATTGTCTTCAAACTGATGTGACCCATGCGTATTGTTTGGTGGCGGAGTGGTGTTTGTTTAGCTGGAAAAGCGTTGATCTAGAATCATTTTAGACTCGCCATCTTCAAGGTCTCTCATTAGAGGAGTTCTAAATCCCAAAAAGACCCTTTGTAAAGATTTTTTTATATTTTTTCTCAGATTTTTCTTACACATGGACCAATCAAAACACTCAAATTTGAAATCTACGTAACGTAACTTTTTGAGTCCACATTTTGATTCCATACTAAAAATGCCATAACTTTTTAGTGATAAGTCCGAATTTAGCGGAGTTTAGTGCATTAGAAAGCGCTCAACAAGGGCATTCCAATGACATGTTAGATGGCATACTTTCAAGCTACGATTAAAAAGTTATGGCAAGTCAAATGTATTAGTGTTATGATATTTTAATAATAAAAAAGGCATCTTGCACGAATTCTTAAAGGGTCTTTTTGGAACTCAAAACTCCTCTAATGTGGTGCTCCTTTTTCTTTTATACTTGAAATCCATTATTTTTTCTCACTAGCTGGCTCCCAGTTGATTGAAATGCTATTCATCTTATTTTTCAACCACAAGGCATGGGTCCAAGTACGTTCTCATGTCCTGAATGAGCCTGTTCTGTTCTCAGGTCTCAAACAACTGGACATATTTTGTCAATATGATTTTCCCTCTATAGTATAGCCTTGCCATTGGTATATGATCTTCTTCCGTTCGCAATGGCTGGTTCACGTTCAACGCCCACAAGGGCATCTCTTGATTCCAATAGCCATCGAGCTCCAATAGATAAGTTGTGCACACAAGCTTTGACTGTTGGATTGGTTGATTCCCCTGAGTGGACCTGCTTATATTCTTTTCTATATTGTGATGGGTCTATGTCTTTCAGTCCACCTCTATTTTCTAATCTTCATCGATGACTTCTCTCGAAGGATTGCTACCTACTTTATGAAGAACAAATTCGAAGCATTCAAGTTCTTCAAGCTTCGTTTTCGAGTGAAATACAGAATCTTTTGTAAGATAGATTGCTTAAGTGTTATCCATTAACAAGACATAAGGTTTAGAACTAGATTTATCAAATCCTTCCAATATATATTTAATCCAGATTAGCTCGTTTGTTTGGTTGTTGCTACATATTCCGCTTCACCGGAAGATTGGGCTACTGATGTGTGCTTCTTGCTAATCTAGAGTATGGATGCACCAAGTGATAGAGTACAACCTCCTGAAATACTTTTACCTTCATGGATGCCCAGCTTGCATCATTGTAAGATTCGAAGTGAAATCCAGCTTCCTTCGAATAACACAGTCCATAGTCTTTCGTTTCCTCGAGATATTGTAGTACTCTCTTTATCATCTTCCAATGCAACGATCCTGGGTTCTGATTATATTGGCTCAACCTGTATATTGCAAATGCTACATCAGATTTGGTGTTGTCTGTTAGATATAACAATGATCCAATCAGCCTATGATAGGGTGTTTTGGCCATTCGTTCCTCTTCCTTGAGAGTTTGCGACAATCTGCCTTGCTCAGTATTGTTACAAGTATCATGGGAATATGCACAACTTTGCATTCAAGCATGTTGAAGTCTTCAATGATCTTTTGAGTGTACTTTTGTTGGTGAAGATACAACTTACCACCTTCAAAGTCTCTCACAATCTACAAGCCTGGATAGATTTTAGGTTTCAGGATCGAATTCAAGCTCTTCATCATTCCAACCAATGAAGAAATGTTTCTACAGATATTGTAAGAGGACCGGCCACGAAATCAAGGATTGTCGAACTTTGAAATACAACAACGAACAGAATAAACAGTTCCAACAACAAGCACACATTGCTACAACCAGTCATCAAATTAGCAACAAGAGGAAGATGAAGCAACTTTCATGACCAAAGTTGGAGAACAACAGAATATCGATTTCTGGTATTTAGATTCTAGAGGAGTAACTCAGCAATGACTCACCATCATGATTGGTTCAAAGACTATAGTCATCCACCCATTCTCAAGTTGTGCAACTTGGAGACAACTCATCACATTCAATCGAAGGCGAAGGAATAGTCAGAGTTGAATTCAAAAGAGGTGAAGTCAATTTGTTGTCCAACGTTCTCCACGTTCCAAATCTGACCAAGAATATGCTCTTTGTTAGTAGAATTATTGATTCAGGTCGGAGGGTCAAATTCAATACAGAAGGCTGCACAATTCTTGACAAATCCCGGAAGGTTCTAGCCTACAAAAGAAGAAGAGGCTATCTTTACAAAATCAGCCATTGCTACTCTTCTAACAGTCGAGCTCTTCACATAGCCACTTTTGAATCAACTGATATGTTGTGGCATTTCATACTTGGTCATCTTAACTTCAACAGTATTAAAAAAATGTCAACTCAGAGTCTAGTACAAGATCTACCATCTGTCAACAAGCTGTATTATCAGCAAGCATGCTAGAAGTCCCTTCATTTCAGACTCAATTCATACATCCAAGGGCTTGCTCGACCTTGTACACAACAACGACATTTGTGGCTTGTTGATGCAAACTGCTTCCACAGGGGGAGCTCTCTATTTTCTAATCTTCATCTCTGACTTCTCTCAAAGGATTGCTACCTACTTTATGAAGAACAAATTCGAAGCATTCAAGTTCTTCAAGCAGTTCAAGGCATCTACAAAAAATCAAACCCAGAGGAAGATCAAGGCTCTACACCTCCGCAGAATTCAAGGAGTTCTACAAGGCCAGTGGAATACATCGACAATATACAACCAACTACTCACCTCAGTCCAATGGTGTAGCTGAACGGAAGAATCGGACACTCATCGAAAGTGCCAAGAGCATGCTGGCCGATGCCTCTCTGACAAAGAAATTCTGGACATAAGCTTTTACTATAGCTGCCTATTTACATAATCGATCCATTACCAAAGCCTTGAATGACAGGACACCTTATGAGGTCTGGTCAAGATCAAAACCATCACTCAAATATATTCGAGTGTTTGGATGCATGGCTTTCATTCATATCCTTGAAGATCTAAGAAGAAATCTAGATGACAAAAGCAGAAAAATGATTTTCATCGATTATTCTCCAGACCACAAGGCATACAAGCTCTACAATCTGGATACCGAGAAGGCATTTACCAGTAGAGTTGCCATTTTTGTGGAAGACCAGTTCATTGAGCACAAGGGAAAAGCTGCTAACAAATCCGACCCAAGGATCGAGCAATCAAATAACTCCGATCCAGGGATTCCAGAAGGTCAAACAAGTCCAGACAGCCCCCATCCAGTTATATGGATGATCCAGCCTATTACTTTGTGTAGGAACCAACCAGCATTTCTGAGGCTATGTCTACTCCTGATGTTAACCAGTGGAAAGCAGCGATGGACACCGAATTCGAATCTCTAATAGGGAATCAAACATGGACAGTCACAGAGTTGTCAAAGGACCAAATCTCAATTCTATGCAAATGGATATTCAAGACGAAGTACGACATTGAAGAAAGGCTAAATCATTACAAGGCTAGGCTAGTCGGCAAAGACTTTTCCTAGATTCCAGATTTAAATTATTTAGAAACCTTCAACCCAGTTGTCAAACATGCTTCATCCGCCTACTCCTCTCTTTTGTAGCCGTAGCAGATCTTGAAGTCCACCAGAGGGATGTCTAGACTGCTTTCCTCAATGGAACCATCAAAGAGGAAATCTATATGATGAAGCCAGAGGGATACGAACTCAACACATTTTTGATAGAGAATGGTTTTATTCCAAACTGAACAGACTCGAATGTCTATTTCAAGTCTATATCAGATTACTTCATCATCATCACTCTCTATGTAGATGATACACTCTTATTCAGTAATAATCAGAATTTGATGAAGGATACAAAATGCATGCTGGCCCAGAAATACAAGGTGACCCACTATTGTCTCGGAATCTTAATCCAAATCCAAGGAGATCGACCCAGTAGACTGATTTTTATGAGTCAGCAACGATATCTCAACAATGTGCTAGAAAAGTATGGAATGGCCAACTCTCAGATTGTAGGAATTCAAGAGTATAGTACCAACCAGATGGGTTGTTTTATGTGATGATAAAACCATATGCATACTCTTGTTAAATCACAATTGTATTAATGGATTATTATGATCCATTTGGAATAAATTTGGGGGTACTCCAGTATCTGATGGAATAGATATGCACATATCTGGTATAGGAAATCCAGAAGGAGTTTTTAAGATCTTTGGGATATTGGATAATGCAGTTAAAGATCTTCTTTGAAGGAATTGAATTCTTTGTACCATATTGGATATCTATTGGTATATGCTTCAGCTATTTTGATTTTTTTCCTTTTGGTTTTTGATGAATACGCTTAGGCCATTTCGATTGTATATGAACGAGGGGTCTCGTCCATACCAAGGTCAATGCCTAGTGGTATTCTTAGATGATATTGTCATCTACTGTGGAAACTTAAAGAAATGGAGAATTCAATAGTTGGAGGTATTTTTCTGGAAATGGTTGAAGATTGGATCCTATATTGGATATAGGATGATTAGATAATCTTTTAGATTTTATGTTGAGCATATCTAAAAGCGAAGAACTTTCTTGGAGAGAAAAAAGTGATTTCAAAGAGAAAATTCTTGTGTGAGAATGTTTCGTAGACCAATGGGTAGTATTTACATTATTGGTAATGCTAACAGTTGAAACCATTGGTTAATCTTGTTTAGGATATTTGGAGAGGTTATGAGATATAGATTCGGATCTCTCAATGGTATCTCATAAATTTCAAATTGGACACCCTTAAAAGCTATTTTTAAAAGTGGAATAGAGGAAATCTCTAGTGATTGTTTCGAATAATTTGGAACTAGAGGAGTTTTGGGGATAATGAGTTGTGAGATATTCATGAATATGCGAAGTGTTGGTAAAAATTAAATTAAGGTTCACTGATTGGCTACCAAGTACCATTTAGTTATGGATTGGATCAACGGAATAAAGCTTTAATCTTAACCTTGACTAAATTGTGATATTGTTAAAATTCACTACATCAAAACAAGGTAAAAATTCACTACATCAAAACAAGATCATAGTACTATTGTTAAAATTCACTACATCAAAACAAGGTAAAAAAATAGCGATGGTCATGTCGCAGTCTTAAATGACCCATTTTAATCTTCATTTATTTCTTCTGAATAAAGGAAGGTGATCTATAAGTCATGCAAAACTTTGTCATGCGCAAGATTGAAAGTGTTGAAAAAAACAAGAATGTTGCAATATACCATAAAGGCATTGCCACAAATTTCTTGAATGAAAAATTTGATTATTGATGTTGGTGTGTCATGCAGGAGCCTAGCGATGCATGCAACAAAGAGCGAGAGACACAGAGTTTTGCAATTTATGAATTTTATATGAAGTTGCATCTAAAGTGTGGACACGCATGCAAGAAAAAGAGAGGGACATGAATTTTTTGCTATTTACAACCTACATATAAAGACGCATCTAAAGTATTGAGTTCTTTGCAATAAAGTCCTTAGAAATGTGGTAGTCTTTAGTATTAACTTTTGTATAAACTCCATTGAGCAACTTGAACACACAATATTGCCTATGCAAGACAATGCTAGAAAAACAAAGATTCCATTATAAATAATTGAAAAATACAAAACCCAGAGTGACAATTCATCTTTTAGCAATCATCACAATAGCTTACCACTATTCCGATTAAGCCAAAAAAAATGTAACAAGTATGTTAAAATGTTATCAAATTTGTTTTGATTTGATGTGATGAAGTTCTTAGTCTTTAAGTAATTTGTAAGGTTATAGATATGTATTGCATCAACTACATCTAAGAGTAAGTTTACTCCTTCCATGTATTTTATGTAATAGTGAACTAAACTGGCAGAAAATCAAATTGAAAAATGGACTACAATCTAAATGTTGATGCAAAGATGACATGACATTAAACAATAAACTAATCGACTGGCAAATGATAATGCTATGAATGCAAAACCTTTCACAGATATGACACAATCTCAAAAAATTATTAGGGTGTGTGTGTCTCAAGTTAGTGGGACCATGGTGATAATGTAATTGGGGTAAGAATATTAAGAATTCTTTAGGTTAGGTGAACATACGAAG